>CAVNYN010269136.1:0-19093 GCA_963692815.1 Nyctanthes arbor-tristis
CAATATGGTAAAGTGATTGACTATGCTTCCCGACAGTTGAAGCCGTATGAGTAGAACTACCCTATGCATGATCTGGAGCTCGAAATGATAGTTCATGGATCAAAGATTTGGCGGCATTACCTTTATGGTGGTAAGTGTGAGATATACATGTGTCATAAGAGTCTCAAATATTTCTTCGCTTAGAAAGAGCTAAACATGAGACAGAGAAGGTGGTTGGAACTGGTTAAGGATTATGATTGTACCATCCACTACTACCCTGGTAAGGCAAATGTTATTGCTGATGCACTTAGCAGGAAGGGTAAAGGACAATTAGCCATTCATTTGACTAAGCAAGAACAGTTAGTGAAAGAATTTGCCAACCTGAGAATTGAGGTTATTACGCCTCCACACTATACAACTGCAATTATTGCCGCGTTGGTTGTTCAACCTTCTTTAAGGGATAAGATTAAAGAAGCTCAAGAGAATGATAAGTTCTTGCGTAAGATGAAAGATCGTGCACTTGCTTGTAGTGCTAAGGATAGCACTCTATTGTTTAAAGGGAGGCTTTGTGTACCCAAAGATGAAACACTGTGTAAAGAGATTCTTGAAGAGGCTCATTTGGCCTGATATACTGCTCACCCTGGTGGTACAAAGATGTATCACGATTCACGAGGAATTTATTGGTGGAGGAATATGAAAAGATCGATTGGCTTATTTATTAAGAGATGCATGATGTTTCAACAAGTTAAAGCCGAACGAACATCAGCGCTCTTTAGGATTTCTTAGGCCACTTAAGATTCCTAAATGGAGATGGGAACACAAAACAATGGATTTTGTCGTTGGTCTTCCCAGATCGACTAGAGGTAATCAAGCCATATGGGTGATAGTTGATCATCTGACTAAATCAACTCACTTTCTGCCAGTAAATATGACATTCAGTTTAGATCAGTTTCTGTTAGAGATGCCAGATTTTCCTCCAAATTTGGAAGAGTTCACAGCCCACTATTGGAATGAAGTTAAAGTTTAGTACAGCCTATCACCTATAAACAAATGGTCAGTCATAAAGGACTATTTAGATTTTAGAGGATATGCTAAGGGCATGCGTGTTGGACCTCGTGGGTATTTGGGAGAAACATTTACCATTGGTCGAATTCTTATATAATAACAGTTATTAGTCCACTATTCGTATAGCACCCTATGAAGCTCTTTAGGATGAAAGTGTAGATCACCAGTGCATTGGGATGAAATTGGTGAAAAGAGAGTTTTCGGTCCTGAGTTGATCGAAGAGATAGTTAAAGATAAAGAAAATTAAAGAAAGGATAAAAGAAGCTCAGACTAGATAGAAATCCTTTGCTGATCAGAGAAGAAAGGAATTGTAGTTTGATATTGACGAAAAGGTTTTCCGAAAGGTAGCTCCTATGAAAGGTGTGATCAGGTTTAGAGAGAAAGGGAAACTTAGGCTGAGATATATTGGACCTTTCGAGACAATTGAAAAGGTCGGTGACGTGGCTTACAAGCTAGCCTTACCGCCTGATCTTTCGACTGTGCATAATGTATTTCATGTCTCGATGTTGAGAATATATGTTCATGATCCGAGTCACGTTATCAGTCCCTCAACATTGGAGGTCAATAAGCATATGACATATGAGGAAATTCCAGTGGCCATACTTGACAGGAAAGTACACGTTTTGAGGAGCAAGGATATACCCCTAGTGAAAGTCTAGTGGAGCAAACATGGAAAGGAAGAGGCTACTTGGGAAAAAGAGAGAGATATTTTGGATAGATATCCAAACCTCTTTAATCAAGTAAGTTTAATTTCGAAGATGAAATTTAAATTTAGTAGGAAGGTTTGTAGCAACCAAGAAAATTAAAATTCAATTTTATTACTTTAACTCGTATGGCTAAGACTTCCTTGATTTTTCAAAATTTTCATACACTCATCTACCGAATCGAATTATGTTACGAAAACGGAAATTTCGTAACTTAATAATAAGTTCAAATTCGTCCTAAATATTTCAAAACTTTTTAAAATAAATTCCAGCGAATTAATTTCAATAGACGGACCAACTTATATAATATTTCACCAATACCAACCGAACATTCAAAGTTATGCACCAAAAATGTCAACTTCTAATTAGTCTCTATTACCAACCAAAACTTTCAAATTCTTAAACTTTTGTCCATTTTCTTCCAAATTGAACTACCTCTATATAAAGCACCAAGACCTATTTTCCACTCCCTTGTGAGCTATCATCATGCAGCAAGGTAAACCTTCCATACTCTCTCTATTTTTTTCATCTTCTCTTCTTCTTCTTCTTCAACCAACTAATTATCATTCCTTCTTCTTTCTTGTACAATCAAACCCAAGGCTAGCAAAAGAGTTTCAAGCTACACATCAAGCAATACAAAAATCCAACAAGAAGAGCAAAGGTAAATAAACTCATCTTTTCTATATTCTTTCCTCATTGCCATGAAAACTCAAGCAAGTTGTACACTAGAATTTTTATCAAATGCATACATTATAACCATTATTATGATCATCACTTTTCCTCACAAACCATTAATAGGGAGAGAAAAAAAAAAGGCAGCCTCGGTTGAACAAGAAAAGACCCAAAAATGGGTCATCTTCATTTCTTCACCAAACACTGCAAACTTGGTGTCTATAGCTCCCTCTCACTGCGAGGAACACAAATATGTAAATGTTTTAGCTTGAAACCCGCTGTACTCACTGAAATATTCCCGAAACTGCCGAGTGTCTTCACCAAAACCACCACCATATTTTTTAAAACTTACCTCTATGGGAAGAGCACGTCGAGAGCTCTCTTCTCCACCTATTTTCCCTTCCATTTGCCGGAGTTATGGTCAGAAAATTTGGCACTAGAGATCTCAGCCAAGTTCGAATTTGCCTATGCACATTCCTGGCTATTTTCCTTTGTGTTTTAACCAACAAATAATAGATCTGAAACATTGTCTTTTGGGTTCTTGAATTGTAGTCCCTAAAAGTTTTAAAATATATAAATAAGCCCTAAAAATTATGGTCAACTTCAGTCTTGCCCTCAAGAATTCCCAAGACATTTAAGTTAACGCTAAACTTATAATTTAAATCAAAGTTGGTCCCCAAATGTTTTAAATAATTAATTTCAGCCCCTAAACTTTCAAGTTTTGGATAATTGGTCTCTAAACTTTTTATTCTAATCACATAAGTCTATAAACTTTCAATTTAAACTTAAATTAACCCTCAAACTATTCAAATATATAAAATTAGATTCTCTAACTATTATAATTGTTCAATTTAACCCTTAAAGAATTTAATTACTTCATGATGGTCCTAAATCCTAAACCAATCAAATTAATTGTGAACTCTAACACTTATAAGTGATCAGTTAAACCTTTAAACATTTTAAGACTCTAAAATCTTAACACTATAACTTTCATAAATATTCAATTAAGTCCTTAAAGTTTAAGATTCACCTCCCAATGATAATTCAAACATACTAAATCACTTTAAACTTTCATTTGCTAGATGAAGGCGCTTTAAGTTCCAAGTTTGAGTAGCATCACAGCTCGTGCAACATTTCAATTAAACGTTTTCAAGATTGTTAAGGTGGAGTTTACATTCTGCAAATTCTAGTTGATTGATCATGTCCTTTCCTTATGTGTTGATTATTGTTGTGACCTGAATGCGTGAGAATATTTGCCAGGGTCCGCGAATTGGGCTGCAGTCAAAAGTAGGCCTTTAGGATAGCCCACAGTGCAATTATGATTACAAGCGTTGGTGTGTTGTCAGGGATCGAAAATTGGTCTGGGGTCAAATATAGACCCTTAGGATTGCTCACAGTACAACTTTGAAAATTTTAAAGTTCAAAGAGTAGAGTTATGATTATGATCACATATTTGGTTTGATGTGGATTAATTGACTTGCCCCACTGAGTATAATGTTATTATTATGCTCACCCCACTTTCCCTCCTTACAGGTTAAGAGGCCAGCTATAGTTGAGGCGATGAGCAGGGCTAACTAAATGTTTTGACTAAATGATTATGTATTGCCTTTTTTACTAAATACTTTATCGGTATTATATTTTGAGCAATTACTTTTGTCGACAACTATAAACATATATTTTGGGCATCATGTAATTGAAATAATCATCATGTTTCCTCACATATTCATTCCTTATTAATTTATCTATTAAAGAAAAAATTATTTGTTAAATTTGAAAATCAAAAAGCGACTTCTAGTAGTGTTCCAAACTTTTATGAAATCGAGGCGTTACAATAACACAGACTCATTGCCTACTGTATTGCTTGCTCACCTCGTACCCCTGTAGATTTCCCAAACATATTCTACTGAACAAGTTTTGACGCCGTTGCTGGGAATTGTGATTGATATTGATACCAATTAGTTTGAACTTTAATTTGAATTTTATTTTTTCAATTTGATTTGTTTGTCTTGTTGTTTTCATGATTGATGAGGACGATAATTGTGATTGGCACTCAGACCCTACTTTATCTATGAAAATAGATAAAAAGTATGGAGAATGGATGAATGGGTCAATGGCACAATTGAAGGAACATTAGAAAAAGCCCGAAAGTCCAGATATTGAAACTGACTTAGCATGTGATTATTGTTGAGCAAATCATGCACCAAGTAATTGCCCAGTACTTGCACATCTAGTACCCTATTGGGATCTAATGTATAAATTCTGTGGAGACCATCATGAGCAAAGTGATTGCCCATATGCATACTTTGCTTTATAATGGGACGAGCAAGTAAATTCTCTATGGAATTGTGAAGGGCAATATAATGGAATCTCTCAAGTTATCATTTCTCCAAATACTTTATAAGAAGATAAAGTGACAGAAACCTCAATTATAATAGAAGAAGAACACGAGAAGCATGAGGAAATGGTCCTAGAAGAGTAAGCTTGAAAAATCACTTTCGATGATGGGGCAATTGTCAAGTAATCCTCTGATTTCATGTGCTTGAAAATTGATTTTGTGATCCCACCTAATGAGGAGGTTAAAGTTTTCATAGCGTAATTTTGAGATCAACGGAGATGCCAGTCCATATTCACATGAAAAGAACACAATAAATTTTTGGGAAAAGCCTAAAGATAGGACGAATGTCAGTCTTGAAAAACTAAGCAGAGCATGAAAAGCTATATTTAGAGTTCCCTAAAAAGTTTATTATTTCTTATAGTCAATCTCTAGAGTATAAATAAAGCACTGAATTGGAGGCAACCCATTGTTTTGTTTTATTGCATTGCATTGTATGTAGGCTCTAGGGTTGGCATTAGAAGTTAGGACACGTTTCCTTTTACACGTTAAAATTTTAATTTATTATTTCTTATTATTGCTAGGAATCACTGTTGTCCTATTTTTTTATTATTTTGACAAGTTTTTCCCCTACTGCTGGAGTTCAGACTAGCCACACTAGCCCTACTCTACCCGTCCCGTTAGACTACAATCCAGACTCACCATCAGCTATACTCCCACAGAGTTCCTAAATCTTTACTCTCTATTTTTTCTCTTTGTACTCAACATTGGGGACAATGTAGAAATTAAGTGTGGGGGATGATTAATTGTGTTTTTTTATCTGTTGATGCATATTTTTGTTATCTCTTGGTCTTTACTTAACCTGCATATTGTTTAAGTTTAAAATGTGAAGTTGCAAAAGTATTGTTCGTCAAGAGTAGTGTTTTTATATTTAGTTGCTTATGTGTTAAGTAAAATCGGAAAACAAATTGCGATCAGAAAGCTTTATATATATATATATATATGTTATGTTTTGTCTTTAGGAAAAGGAAGAAAAAAAGAAATATGTAAAGTATTGTGTTTTTGAGCATGTGAGAACTCAACTCATGATCCCAAAGTATTAGATTTAACTGGAGTATAGCTTTGTTGGAATTAGGGTCTTAAGCAATGCGAGAAAAAAATTAGAAAAAATTGGAGCGATAGATTTGTATTTTTGGCCTAGAGAGATTCATAACATAATTGAATTAGTGAACTCGCATCGTCTCTTTATTTGCGGTGCCTGGAATTGGTTATGGCTAGATTATGTTGACTAATTTAACCTGGTGAGATTTTTTAACCTTAGACTGACACTTCTTTTTTAGTCTTACTATCTTTGCTTATATGTGATATTCTTCCATGGGTTTGCTTCTCTAGAACTTGCTTTATTTCTTTTTGAGGCTGCATTGTTATATATCTATTCCATAAATATAATTAAGGCACTCTTTCTTGATTAACCACTTTAGCCAAAAAGCCTATCTTATCAATTAATTTTCTTTTGCATAACCCCGCTGAGTTTGAGATCAAGTTTGAGATCCAAAAAGGAGAAGCTTGGTACAAAAGTTCTTCATCTTATTCAAGATCTAGTTACCCAGCTTATGCACTTTATTTTATTTGTGTTTTTCATTCATGATGTATAACTGATTGAAAGTTAAGACAAATGTTGTAACCTAGTTTGGACTATAGTCGTGTTTTTCATACTTAATTTATACAATTAATTTTTATGTTAAATTCTTATAGGTATATTGTTTTGTCTTCATCTTTTTGGCTAATGGATGAATGAATCTATAGACTTTTATTGAACTCGAGAAAGGAACATTTAAGTTAGTTTATGCAAAAAGAATCACTAAGTTTGGACAAGACAAAAAAATTTGCTTGTGGTCAGTGGGTCACCGTATGTTGAACTTCGGGTAGGCTTATATAAATTTCTTGCTATTAGTGCTCTTAAAAGGGTTGATAACACTCTCATTTAGATATAGGTGAGGAGGTCTAATTAAGTAAGTTAATTTAGTGAGATTCGATCGTTAACATAGATTAATTATCACAAGACTAGGTGGTCTAGTTATGGTGAAGTCGTGAGTTCGAACATTTCCATCATATATTTCCCTCTAGATCTTTGTATATATTTTATTTTCTTAATTTTATTTACTTGTTTATTTAGTCTCTTTTCTCAAACACAAATTAACTGATTATTCAAATAAAGTAAGAATTAATAATTTTGGTACTTAATCCGATCCTCATAGGAATGATAACTCAGACTCATTGTCCAATGTATTACTCATTTGATATGTACACTTGCGGATTTCACAAACATATTTTATCAAACAGAACCCTAAACATACTCCCATAAAATCCGCTTCAAATTATTCGTTGTTGTGGAGTTTCAAATCCAATATTACTGCATAGATTACTATTAGAGACTAGACAATTGGATAGATGTGATGACAAGCATTGCTGCAACAAAAAACTCCGTGTATTAAAATAAATAATATGGAAATTGTTGCAAATCATAATTTTTTTAAAAAATAAAGTGAATTTACGCTCTTATCACTTCTAGGTTGTAAAATCTTCTGATTACTGATTCAGGCTTTGAAGACTTAAATTTGGCGAAGCTTGGATTTAATGTGGTGATATCTTGATTTGAATTTGAATGTTCGATTTTGGCTTGAAGAACCTTGAAGACTTTGGCTTGCACTTCCTCCCCTTGATTTCTCCTTCCAGACTTTGTTTTGTATTTTTTAGGGTTTAGAAAAATTTGAAGAAATTTTCCTTTTTCTTTTTTTTTCCTTTCCTTGCTTTTTTTGTTGTTATATTTGTAAAAAGAAGAATGAGGGTATTTATGGAGTATATTTGTAACTACCAATTAAATAATTAACTTTTATTTAATTTATTTTAGAAAAATATGATGGGCTTTAGAGTTGGTTTTTAAAATGAACAGAACGGACCTTTAACAACTAAATAGGCTCTTATAAGACTTGGTTGTTTTTATTTAGGACTTGTTTGGATTAATAAAATTAGCCCATCTAATTAATTTGATTAGTTTAATTAATTTATTTTTAATAAAAAATTTTAATGTCTACAAATGCCTCCAAGATTTTTCAATTGATCATAAAAATAAATGGATGAATCTTGATCCTTAACATTTAATTTGGATTTATTATAAAATTTTATTTTTTTTA
The DNA here is from genome assembly GCA_963692815.1 of Nyctanthes arbor-tristis. NCBI lineage: Eukaryota > Viridiplantae > Streptophyta > Magnoliopsida > Lamiales > Oleaceae > Nyctanthes > Nyctanthes arbor-tristis. Next base: position 7,947 of record CAVNYN010269136.1, read on the forward strand.
TTATTTTTGTTATTTATTTTACTTATTTATTTTCAAAAAAAAAAAAAAAGATTTACAATTCAAATATTAAATTTGGCTTGGAATTGGAATTTATCCATTCTCCGTAAAATTTTTTTTAATTAATATATATAGTTGTTTTAAAGTTTTAGTTGTATGTGTATTCTTTAACCATCAAGAATTTATTTTGGAATTGGATAACACTTTACAAGAGTTCTAACAAAGTTAAACAACTCACACTTCCTATTCATATAAATTAATATTTTATTTTTATTATTTACTTTATTTATTTATTTTTAAAAAAAGGATTTTCAATTCAAACGTTAAATTTGGTTTGCAATTAGAATTTATCTGTTCTCGGTAAAAATTTTTTTAATTAATATATATATAGTTGTTTTAACGTATTCTTTAACCATCAAGAATTTAATTTGGAATTGGATAGCACTTTACAAGAGTTCTACCTAAGTTAAACAACCCAGACTTCCCTTTTTTTTGAAAATAGTAATTTTATTCAATCCTTAGATCAAAAGAAAGTACATGTAAAATAAATGAAGGCGGATAATGAGACCATTCTAACATATCAGACATAAAACTAGCGGTCTTGGCTAGTGTGTGTGCAACTTGGTTGGCTGATCTCCTGACCCAATTGAAAGTTAAGCTCGGAATGTCGGAGGCTAGGAGTCGACAGTCTTCAATGATCATACCCAAGTAAGAGTTATCCATTTCGTAACGACGGAGAGCATTGTAGATTACCTATGTATCCATCTCAATAGTTGTAATCCTATGAAGGTGTGATTTCATCCAAGATAGTGCCTCACGAACACCTAAAGCTTTAGCGAGCGTAGAATCCGTAATGCCAATCATCGGTGCAATTTTTGCCGCAACAAATAACCCCAAATCATCCTGAACAACAAGCCCAATGCGAGCCTTACCTTGATTGTTAAACACAGCCGCATCAACATTTAACTTCAATGAGCCACTCAATGGAGGTTGCCAATGATCAACTTCTGTGTTGTTTGAATTCAAAATGGAAGTTTGTTGATAATCGTGGACCTCACGCGATTGTTGCAGGAGATTCATTGCCATTGCTACTATCTTCTGCACCATATAGGACCTTGCTTGCCAAACCATTTCATTTCTATTCATCCAAATCCCCCAACAAACCATACCAATCATCTTTCAGTCACTCAGATGGCTATTAAACATAGCAGCCCGCCATTCTTTGAAGTTTCCATCAGTGACTACTATTGGATTTACTCCCAATGCCGTCCAAACACCCTTAGCAAAAGCACATTCAATAAAACTATGAGTCATTGATTCGTCTTCCAATAAGCAGACCAGACAGCAGTTATCTATATCCATCCTTGGCCCTCAAATGATCAACCATTGGCAAGCAATTTGTCGATGCTCGCTATAAAAAAGAGCGTACCTTTGCTGGAACTTTCAGGTTCCATAAAGCAGTCCAAAACGTTTCAACATTGCCGGGAAAAAAAGAGTAGGGATCAGCCAAAACCTATTTGTATCCACTCCAAACCCCGTAACTTCCTTTTTTGTCATGAAACCAGTATAGACGATCATTCCTCTCACTGGAACTCAATGGAGTTTTCAGAATTTGACATCTATCGTCCTCATTAAAAAGATCTATAATAATATCATGATCCTGTCAAGCTTCCCCTACGACCGTAAGCTAATTGACAGTTGCTTCTTCAATACCAGGGATTGGAGTAGATGTTGCATAAGCTTGGTTTGGATTTAGAAGCCAAGGATCATTCCAAATTTTTATAGTAGAACCTCGCCCAACTCTAACTCTACATCTCTCTTTTAAAAGAGATTGAGCCGAAAGTATACTCTTCCAAACATAACTTGGATTATACCCAATCTTTGCCTCAAAAAAAAGTAGACAATGGAAAATAACGAGCTTTATAAACCCAAGCCAACAATGATGATTCTTGGGAAATAAGCCTCCATCCAATCTTACCAAGAAGAGCTATGTTGGTTGCATGCAAATTTTCGAATCCCATACTTCCTCTGCATTTTGGTGTGTACAATTTGTCCCAAGAAGTCCAATTAATGCCTTTATCTCCATTGTGATTCGATTGCCACTAGAACTTGTTCAAGATTCTTTCAACATCCTCACAAATCTGGTTTGGTAGAAGAAATACGCTCATAACATAATTAGATATTGATTGACCAATGGATTTGATTAAAATCTCTTTTCCCGCCCTAGATAAAGCCTTCTCTTTCCATCCTTGCACACGTTTCCAGACCCGATCTCTGATAAACTCAAAGACCTCTCTTTTCTTTCACCCAATAATGGAAGGAAAGCCAATGTATTTCTCATGCCCATGTGAGATTTGAATGCCCAAGACAGAGCAGATAAACTGCTGCTGATTTGAGTCCACATTCTAGCTAAAGAACAAGGTGGATTTGTGAAAGTTGATAGCTTGCCCAGACTCAACCTCATATTGGTAAAGCATCTCCAAAATCTCCTCAAATTCTCTGGAGTTAGCTCGGAAAAATAATAAGCTATCGTATGCGAAAAAGAGATGTGAAATAGAAAAAGCTCTTCTTGCAATTTTAACCCCGATGGATGGCACCCGCCTCCTCCTTTGACTTAATGAATGTGGATAAACTCTTTGAGCAGAGTATGAATAGCTACGGAGAAAGGTGACAACCTTGTCTTAGTCCTCTCTCTGGAATGATGGGGCCAACATTTCCCGCTCCATGCACAACGTGATACCGCACTGTTGAGATACACATGAAAATTCAATAAACCCACTTTTGAGGAAAACCCATACGAGTCATCACATCTCTTAAGAAGTTCCATTCAAGGGGATCATATGCCTTGCTAATGTTGATTTTAAGTGCAGCAATCCCATGCTTTCCTCTTTGTTTTTTCTTCATATAATGGAGTGATTCAAAAGCCAGCATAATATTGTCGGTGACCGAACGCCCTGGAACAAATGAATATTGGGTTTCTGTGACAATATCCAGTAGAATATTCTTAAGCCGATTTGCAAGAGTTTTGGCTAGAGTTTTATACACGATGTCACATAAAGATATCGGCCTGAAGTCTTGTAAAGTTTCCGGACTCCCCTTCTTTGGAATAAGCACAATCGATGTGTCATTAAACCCAACAGGAAGTGTCTTGTATCCAAACATTGCTGATATATAGAGATCACATCGCTACCCACAATATGCCAAAATATCTGATAAAAGGCTGAATTCATACCGTCCGACCCGGATCTTTATCAGGGTGCATATCAAAGGCTGCCTTTTGAATTTCCTGGGTAGTGATTGGTGTCATTAGATAATCATGATGAGAAGATGATAAACGGTTACCTATGCTTTCCACAATCGGACCTGGTTCCAGCCTTTGAGTGGTAGACTTGAACAAATCATGAAAGTATTCAGCAATGATCCCATGAATAGCACGTAATCCCGTTTTCCAGTCCCCATTTCGATCTTTTAGCCGCTGGATAGTATTTCTCTTTTGTCGAGAAGAAGCCACTCAGTGGAAATACTTAGTATTGGAGTCGCCTTCTTGCAGCCACAGCTTTCAAGACCTTTGCTTCCAGTATATCTCCTTCTGATATAGGACTCGAAAGTATTCAGTTTGTGCTTTACAGAATTCATTAAACCCATTCTAATCAGTTCTACCTTGAAGATGCCTCATAGCTGTCCGATTCTGATTAATTTTGAGGTTCAATGAGCGGATCCCAGACCCTTCCCAACGAATAAGATCATCTCCACACCTCTTTATGCGGTTTAGAAATGGCTCCCCACAAGAATTGGTCCAACTTAGAGAGACAACAGTCGTGTACTCCTCCTCTCTTAACTAAAAATTTTCAAACCGGAATCTACTTTTGGAAGAGCGATGTTGACCAGTCATTGGGTTCAAAAAGATGGGAGAGTGGTTGGAGGAGAATAAGCCTAAATTTTGTAGATGAGCGTTTGGAAAAATATCCCACCAGTCTGCCGTTACCAAAGCCCAGTCCAGACGTTTTTCAATACTAGCAGTCAACCCTTGACTTTTGAACCATCTGAACTTATAACCCTCCATGCCAAGATAAAAAAGACTGCAGTCTTCAATAGCCTCCCTAAAACCATTAAGTAGCCAAGTTGGATGTTCATTTTGACCCATCTTCTCATGTTGGAATAGCAGATCATTAAAATCGGCAAGACAAATCCCGGGCAAGGTTGATGAAGATGCTAAGAGCCTTAGCTAGTCCCATTAAAATAGCCAAGACAAATCCAGGGCAAGGTTGATGAAGATGCTAAGAGCCTTAGCTAGTCCCAACTTTCCCTTCTTCTATTTCTATCTGGATTACGATAATAACCTGTGAGACGCCATCTCGATTGCCCTACTAAAGTCACCTCTACATCAATATGAAAACAAGACGTACTAAGAAGGGAGGCCAAATTATGTTCTTTCCACAAGAGGGCAAGTCCACCACTATGTCCCAGACAGTCAACAACAACGCAACAATCATAGTGCAATTTATTTTTTATAGCAGTAATTTTTTTGTTACATGCTAGAATCTCGATAAGAAAAATAAAATCAGGCTTATTCAAAGCAACAAGACCCACAAGGACTTGAACTGCACGTGGGTTGCCCATCCCACGGCAGTTCCAACAAAGAATACTCATTTTGATCGGTGGGCCTACATAGCAGGGCCCACCGCTAATGTGTTTTTTGGGTCTTCTGACATCAGGTCTATTTTAGTAGCCCGGCTTGTCACCCTCATTTCCATATTAGGGTCCATCCTACAACACTTTTGTTCCATGATAATAAGCCCATGATTCTCACTTCCCTCATCTTCTGCCTTGTCAAGAGCGTCATCTTCTTTAAATATAGGATTTGCCTTCAATGGGGGTAATAACTCAAACTGATTTGTAGTGATTGAGTTAGGTGTATCAATACCCATCTCCACGCCCTTGCCTTTAATATTAATTGAGTGATTATCGCCACCTTGCATGGAATGTTTCTTTCCTTGTCCAACAGTCACGCTCTTCCCAAACTTAGCGCGAGTGTTCACTGGAGTCGATTCTCAAAGCCATTTATCTCCGGTCAAGGAAGTAGTGTGCCAGTATGGTGCCCTGAGAAACGGTCCATAGGGCCTTTCAATAGCCCCAGTTGGAGATTCATAGAGCTTCTCATAAGTCGTTTCTGAATGCCCAATTATTCCACAAACAAAGCAAAAGTTAGGCACCCGTTCATATTTGAAATTGACCCAGATCCAATCTCCTTCTGGTTTTTTAAGTTTCATCCTCCTTTTCAACGGGCAGTGAACATCCATGAGAAAGCGAATACGCATAAATGTTTTCTAGCCACCAGAGAAATTGTTTGGGTCAGACAAGATATGAGAGCCAATATAATTACCAATGAGCATGAGGATTTTTTTAGAATGAAAACCAGCATGAACACCAATTTGAACCCACATACAAGTTTCAAACAATTCTACCTTCAACGGGTTATCATGATCCTTAAGGTGCTTCAACAAGAGTAGAAGCTGATTAAATGTCCAAGGACCATTTTCAATCAGTCGATTCATTCCCAAGTTATGAAAGAATTGAAATACAAATAACACCCGCTCCGATATCCTTAATGCATATTCCTTTAGCCGGTCTCCAAACTGACGCCATTGTGCTTTTCATGGAGACAAAATGGATAGGACGATCAGTGAGAAACTAACCCACAAGGCAGGAACGAAAATCGTCCTCCTCCTGCAAAGCATCATCTCCTTGAAACTCCATTCCTTGTTCCTCCTCCTTCAACGAAAGTCTATTCTAAGCATTGTTCACTTAATCAAACTTTGATCGATTTTTGGATAGTAGAAAAATATTTTCTTTTCTTCACTTTCTATTTATTTGTTCGTTGTTTGTTTCTTTTTTCTTTATGGTTCAAGAGCCAAAGCTCTGTTCCCTTTTGTAGCAATTTACATTTGCATGGTAAAATTGTAAGTTGGGTTTAGTTTTTGCTTATTTGATGTTAATCGATACCGTCCTTTTTTTTTTTAATTGGTACATTGATAAGACTTAGAAATTTGAAGTCCAAGATATGTTTTAAACATACTTGGAAGATTCATATTTCTAGGAAGATATCCTTTTTGAAGACCAGAAAGACTGGGGCTCAAAATACTTTTATCTTAGTAACACCCGTAATTTCAAGGATGAAGACTGTGAGGACATCAAAAGTGGAATTACAAATATGTTTAATTTGGTATTGACAAATGTCCGCTAGTTTCTTAAAGATGGAAGTTTTTGAAGACTTCAAAAAAATAATAATAAATATGGAATCCTTAATACAAATATTTTTTAGTATTCATGGAAATCTACTTGATTTTCGAGAATGAAGAATTTGAAGGCCTCTAAAAATTTGGAATCTGGAATATACTTAATTTTGTATTTATGAAATCCACTTGGTTTTCCAAAAGGTAAACAAATTAATGAAAACCACAAACTTAATGATTTTTAAAAATTTAACATGGAAATCATGCAATAGACGAGATATAAAAGTTTAGTCCACAGAACTAAGTGGACTAACAACTTAACCTAGAAAATTGAAACTGACGAAGATGCATAATACGAGCAGACAACCTCCTCGACTATCGACTATATGTTACTTTGGAAATTGTCAACCTAATCCATGATAATTATGATGGCCTTAGTCATTGCTGCCGAGTCTAGGCAATTGTTCAAAGTTAGATTTAGTTTAATTCCTCCATCAGTTTCATTATCGTTAATAATTTCTCTCTCTTTTGTTTTCTTGGTCTTAATTTAATTTGTTTTGTTGGCTTTTTAGTTTTATGGACCTCTATTTTTGTTGATTTGATGATTTCATTATTACATTTGTTTATTAATTCATATTTAACCTTCCGACTAATTTAACTAATTAATGATAATTTTTTTCAAAGATGGCTAAAACAAATCCTAAAGGAAAAGATGTTTTAGACTCATTTGACATTACTGAGATTGTTGACTTAGGTAATGCCCTCAACTTTCCCAATACTTATGTGAGATATCACAGTCAAACCAATGTCACAAGCCCTTTGAAGCTTGTTGTTCATTAGTCAATGACATGTCCTACCATTAAGACAATCCCTGCGTCGAACATGTATACGCCCATTCTTAGTGCGTCTCGAAGGCAAATGATTGGCCCAAAACATCATCCGACTTTGAATTCTCCTTTTCATCACACTTAGATTGCAATATGTATTCCACATGCAGACATGGCTGAGAGGGTTTCTCAAAAACTTGTAGAATGAGGAAGTACAATCAAGCCATGCAATGAGATTTCTTATCTTCAGAAGTTCTAGGAATGGTCTGTCTGGATATATAATCTTTTTTATAAGAAGAAACTCATTGGACTAGCTCATCTTTTTCGTCCAGCTGTCAAAGAATACTTTCGTCCCAGTGTTGCTTTTAGAGTATGTGAAAGGTGGTGTCCTAACACAAACACCTTTTTTAACGCACAGGGTAAATTTGGCATTTCACTTTTGGACATTCAATGTATAACAGGACTTGAAATTCAGGAAGAATATTATGAAGAAGTAGTTCCGACATTTACAGAACTCATGACCATGCTCCCAAAGTCATGCCTATATCTTTTCAATGTTTATGCGTGGTTAGCCCACTAGAAGATTGTGGACTATATTCATAATGCTAACTGGAATTTATGCTTGGTTAGCCCACTAGAAGATTGTGGACTATATTCGTAATGCTGACTGGATTGAATTTTGGTTCGAAGAGCCAGAAATATGTCTCCAATCCTCAAAAGAGCAAAGCTTTTAAAAAAGCAATGGCTCTAAATCCATCTAAAGGAGACCAAACAACAACAACAACAACGACCGGGATTCAGAGACACTTAGATATTGACAAACTAGGAAGACATGAACATAGGAATGGCAACCATTAGCTTGAGCTGAAATTTCCTTTGTCTTCAGCTAAAAGGGAAGAATTGGAGATAGCTGTTTACCTTTCACTTTGGCTGTACCAATTCATCATCTCTTCTAAAGACGAATATCTCCATCCAGCCACTTTTAAAGCAGCTTCCAAAATGGCTTCTAGAATTACACACAGCTTGTTTATCTTATTTTGGTTAATATTTATAGGGGACTTAAAAAGACGTCGAATTGTCCTCTTGGCCGGAAAAGTAAGGCAACCAAGCACTTTTTTATAAAAAATTAGAGTAGTTATAATCATCCCAATCTTTGCTGGTAAGCTAGACCACTAAATGATCTACAGAACCAGACGTACCAAATTTTAGAGAAGTTATCAGAGAAAATATGGGCAGTGAGGATTTTCGTTGGATTCCGTCTCCTATTCCTCAAAATACTTGTGTCAAGATAGATGATGGTGCTATATCTATTGAATCTACATACTTTGTTATCAACATTAGACTTGGTTTTCTTTCCTACCATCGCATCTCTTCATTTTACATCTTTGTGTCTTACAACCCTCATCAATTTTCCAAACAGTAGGGTTTTAGACAAAATTTTCTAGGTGTACTACGGAGGCTGAATGATATGATTTTTCCAGTTAAAATAATCATTCTTTACTGTGCCTAGCTTTTGTTAACTCATGTTAACAGTAAACGTTCATTTTACATTCCACAGTCTGTGACTAACATTCAGTCCAAGGTTGAACCAAAATGGAGAAATTGGTGGGATCAGACTGTGCTTCCCAAACTTAAGAAGATTCCTATTAAAGTTTTATTTTCTAATGAAATGAATGACTTTGAGCTTGTTCAACTTCTACTTACACAAGAGCCTTTAGTTGATCCCTCCTAACCAGTTCCTGATGGTATTCCTGAGAAAAGGAAGTCAGATATTCTGAATAAGGATGGCAAAAAGAGGTTCAAATTGACCTTTCAATCAAAAGTGATTTTTCCTTCTTTGGATCCCATGGCTGATGCAACTTCGGAAACTAGCCCCTATGATGATAACGTATATTTCCCTTCCTTTCCTTTCCTTTTCCCCTTCCTTTTCATATGCAATATACTTAACATATGAAACTTTATTGCAGGCCACCGTCCGTCAAGTATGCCATCAGAAATGAGCTAAACGACCAAGAAAGGCTTAAAATGTCGAGCATACGAATGAAATAACCAGTACCTCAACCCATCCTCTCGATTTAAGTATCCTTGATATTTCCACTAAGAAACATCAGGATATATTACTGCAATCTTGGAATGAAGGTACACTTTTTTTTGGTTACTGTGAAAAGACGATAACATCAAATCATGTTCTTCTTCTTCAACAATTTTCCTTGTCTTGTAGCAATTTTTCGGACATTCTCCAAGATCTACCAGTGCCTATTTCAAGCCTTCTATTAGAACACATTGGTGAAGATAGGTTCAGTGCACTTGAAGGGATCGATGAAATTAACTTCACAAAGCATCCCCTTTGCTGATATCCAAGTAGCATTGGTGTTGGTATTTTAGAATATGCACCTAAAAATATCAATATTGAAGAAATCTTTGATGGTGAAATTGAAGTGATTTCTGATTTCAGATGTTCAAACTGTCAAGCTAATAAGAGCTGAGTAAGTTGTCTCTAAAGATTCTCCTGTGAAAAATTTAGCTGTAATTTCTTCTGCTAACAAGGAAGTTAGACTGATATCTTCTTCTGTTTCTGGATTTTCAAAAGATGTCATTGAGAATTCTGCTTATATGAACCAAATACTTCAAGATGTTATGGTTAAATAGCTTAAGCTTCAGCTTAGAGAAGTTTTAAGGTATGGGTTGAAAAAATTTCATATATGGTGGAAAAGGAATACTCAAAACATCAGCTATGTGATTGTTGATCGCTTTCGAAATGGTCCACAATCTTTCCTTCACCATATAGAAGATTTTATATTGAATGTGGATAGTTACCTCTCTAAAAGACACTAGACAATAGAAAAAATGAAGTAGATGAAGGAATTAGGGAATAATCTGAAAGCGGCGAAAATGATTTCTGTTTCCTTAACTAATACAAAGGCTAAATTGATTTCTAAGCTTGACTGGGTCAATGAAAAACTTCGGACCAACACTGAATAGATAAGTAGGATTGAAACAGCATTGGCCTTATTGGAGCAAATGCCAATCAGAGACAGCACTTCAGTAGATCGGAAGAGTTATCGACCAAAAAAGCGATGCTCTCAAGGAAGAACTCGTGCAATTGCTAGAAAAACTATAAAACATTGTATTTACTATTTATTTTTATTTTTTTCCTTACAGTTGTACAAGTTCAAAATTTTTAATACAAACGAAATTTACTGATCATATTTTTCTCTTCTTTTTTCTTTGACATTTCAACAAAATATAAATATATGTATGAATGAACGTGGACAAAAACTCTTTTATACAAGTTGCCTACGTATCCTTGAAAGAGATTAAGTTAAAACGTAGTTCACTACAAAGGAAAAAAAATTATTTATTTTAACCATTCATAGTTTATCCTTTTGTGTGCCAAGAGCAAGTTCAATTTTTTTTTTAACAATGGGAAATTAAAGAAAAATAAACACAAGCATAAAAAAAATCTTTAAGAACTTTCCGTTGATTGGCCCTATTTACAGTCTGTCTTTGTCAACAATCATGTAAGCTCCATTTGTAAAGTCGTGTGTGATGACGTATAGACCATCTCACTTAGGCTGGAACTTGCCCCTGCTTTCCTAGAGATAATTATTGGCCTATGGATTGAAAGCGGCAGATCTCCAACTTAGAGTGACATGGGCTTCACTTTTTTGTTGAAAGACTTTGCCATTCAAGCTTGGTAGCATTCAAGATGCCTCTGTGCCTCTAACCTCCTTTCGTCTAAGGCTTCAAGTTCTTCAAGTCGAAGATGGACATTTTCCTCTGCAGTTAATCTTTCTTTAATGGAAATCTGAAGGACAGAATCTGACACTCTAAAGACAAGGCAGCTTTTACCCAATACACTAAGGAATAAGGAGTAGCCTGTGTCGGAGTCTGATAAGTAGCAATATGCCCGTAAAACATCTCCAATTTTCTCATGTCAATCTCTTTTAGACTTGGATACAACTTTCTACCATAGGTTTCACAATGTTTTATTAAATGCTTTTACTAGACCATTGGCTGTGGCATTATACATGGAATAGTGGTATTGTCCATAAACTATTTATGTGGCTATTGCAGAAAAGTTTTGCAT
>CAVNYN010269137.1:0-39183 GCA_963692815.1 Nyctanthes arbor-tristis
GTTGACTGTTATTCGTGCTCATTTGACTTCGCCGAAAGATACGGTACATCTCTTTATTTATTTATTTTTTATTTTTTTTTTTCTTGGGTTTCATTGTTTTGGCTATAAACGATCATTTCCTCTCTCAACGCTGTTCGCTTGCCTGGAGCTCTGCGAATCTGCCTCTCCCGAAGACTTCCGAAGCTAATTTGATTTTGCAATCCCTAATTTCAGATCTCTAATTTTTTAAATTTCGGGGTTCTCTCCCCTAATTTCCGCCGGATAATGGTTGAATCTGCACTGGGAATCGCCTCAATTTAGAGTCATCTGACTTTCGACTTTGGTATGATTTAGAAGCCCTAATTTGAATGCATTATATATTGGATTTTTTTATTTAATTTGATCCCTAAATTCCAGAATCACTGTCTTTTACTTGAGCATTTGCAGAATCTGCCCTTTTTTGGCTATTTATAAGTGTTATGAATTATTTTTATTTTTCACCTAACGAATTCAAGGTTCACTGTTTTATATACAGGGAAAAATCATCGGACCGCATATTTCTAAATTGTCGTGAGAATTTTGCATCTCTATCTCTACTAGCTTGAGTTTCACTACAAATTCATTGTTTCCTCCATCACCTTTGTTTCTGGCACTACCTTTTTGGGCGATGGCATCCGCAGTCGGTTGGCAGATCTTTTCGTGCTTATAGATGCCGTTAACGACGAAGGATTTTGCTTTCTGGACAACAGTTGTCTTTTTTTAGTCTTCTTTTTTTCTTGCATTCTTTTGTTTTCCTTGAATATTATAATGTGTTGCTCACAATTGCAGAAGCTAAACAAAGGTGATTCAAAATAAAGGGAAATGACTAACCAATAATAGGCTTATTTGGTAAATCTGATTTTGATTCTATATTTAGGTTTAGATTATGTTTTAACGGGATAATTTAACGGGTTTTTTGTTGTTTTTATATGAACAATACCAGCTTTTTGAACAAAGTAATTTTGGCCATGAATAGTTCTCGTTGGCTTAGTTGTTGTTGTTTTTTTTTTTTTCAATTATTCCTCTTGATAGCCGCAGAAGAGAACATGCATTGGCTAAATTAAATGGACAAATACATTTTTGTCTCTTCTGATTTTTCATGTGCACCTAATAGATAAGTTTTAGAATTCCTAATGTATTCCATTGAGATTCCGCTACGGCCCATTCTATATTCTTTGTCAGTGGTATATTGTTGGTTGCTTTTGTTAATACTTCGTGTTTGTTATGGATCAATCTGGAAGTACACTTGATTTTTTTTTTTTTTGTTGAGTTTTATTTTGTTTGGTTGGATATAGTTTGGATTGTATTAACCATACTTACAGAAAACTCTTGATTCATTAATGTCCATGTTCAGTGTTTGCATTGTGGTGACAATTTTAGCCTGCACTTATCAAAATGAGCTTTGCAAATTTTGCTATTCTTTAGGTGTGAATACTTCTAGCATAGATCCCAATGCTGTTCATGAATCTAATCTTACCACTAAGCTTCCTTGCAATCAATCTGCGATTAGGCAGTATACGCTGGTGGTTTGGGAATTCGATTACTTCCAATCAGTAGACCATCAATACAAGGGAATATACGATCATCATTATCAAGCGTTTTTCCTTTTGTTTGTTTTTCAGCACTGGATGGATGATTAGAAACTTTATTTGATATTTCTCATTTTTTTTCGTGTATTTTGTTATATTGTCTTTTCTACTTCATCTAGATATCTTCAAATTAGACTTAAAATTCTGTGATGATCATTATTCCTTAAATGATTTTTTTGATGATGTGTTTGATGCATCATTGGTCTAACTTTTACTCTTGAACATGCATTAGTTTGTTTCTTTGTTAGGGAAATAATGCTCTTTTCTTTGTGAATATATACTAAAAAACTAAATTGAACACTGGAGAGCAATTATCATTGTCAAGCATATTTGCAGTGGTTACATATACTAATTTAATACCATATAACCGTTAGGCCTCTGCAACGAACCGTGCCCTGACCGTATCGTTACTGATGTTGGTGGGGCATTTTGGAGAAGTGCTATATTCTGGACAATATCTCTATTGAATTTTTGCTGCCTTTTTTTGTTTCTCTCCTTGGTCTTAGAACCAGTAGCTCTGTTGGTGTAATTGGTTAAATACCTCAACGAAGATCCCTTTTCTAGAATTGAGGTAGCCCAGTCTCTTAAGTAACTGTGCATTTTTTTTTATATAAAAGTCATATTTGTTTATTATCTAGTATTAATTGGACCCGGGAGTGTTGAAGGACATCAAAATTCATAAACGAAATTTTGATGCCTGCTGTTAAAATGTGTGTTATTTTTAGGGGTTATGTTACATTCTTTTGTCGAATCACTTGCTCGATTACTTCTCATTAAATAACTATTAAATATATTGGTAAAAACACTTTTATATTTAATTGAAATATATGGGCAAAAAAACACACACTCCCATCAAGTCCCCAAACAAGTAACTCAATAAGAAAGAGTAGTATTCTCCTATTTTTAGCTCCTTACTCAACGTCTCTTTCCCACTTCTTTTTCCAAGCATCTTGCACTCGGTTATCTCATACACGAACGCGATTTCTTACATGGAAAACGATTTCAAGTGTTAGCAATTTGTTTTTGATTTTGCCATTGATTATTCGTTTAGCCTCCACAGCTTGCTTGCTGTTATTCTTTTTGTAGCACACAATTGAGATTATGAAATATTGTTATGCTAAAAAAAAAAAATGTGTAATTACAACGAAGATGTATCTTGTATTAAGATTGTTGAGACTGTAATTTTTATCATGGGCTATTTATTAGACATAACGGTGCTATGGACATTTATTATTTTTAGTTTTTGTATCCCTTGAATTTTTTTTTAATTAATTTGCTTACTCAGTTAACATTGTTTATATTATTATTATTATTATTATTATTATTATTATTATTATTATTATTATTATTATTATGTAGTCCCAAGACAAATATATAGCTACCAAACAGAGAGTCATCGTAATTCGTAAGTTGATCAGCTTCATCGTATTTTAATCATTACTTTAATGAGTAATTGTAACTGAATCAAAACGCAGCACCACCAAACAATTAATTCTATCATAATGTGAGTGACAATTCAACGGTAGCTGCAATTAGAGCAACTGCATTGGCCTGATTAGGAGAGAATTCAAGAGTTTTTTTATGTAAGGTTCTCATTTCTGTTAATTTTTTTTAATGTCTTATTTATGTAACTTTGTTGGTAACTAATTTTTCAACTTATGAGTAGATTATTGTGAATTATTTGTTCTGTGCATTGCACGAGTGAAAGACTAGTATAAAAAAAAGTGCAATTAATAATAGTGTTGGAAACATAAAATTTAGCATCATTTCCCTAGTATATTTTTTCATTTATTAAATATATTATACTACTTTAAACAATATTAGTATTTTGTTTATTATAATACATACTAAATAGGGATATATAAAGAAAACTATTATAGTCCACCAATTATTTTCACACGGATTAATGAAAGATAATTGTAGTTAATAAATTTTACTTATATTTTCTATATATGTTTTTATGTCTCATTAATTATTTGAAAATACTTTCATGAATATGTAGTTGATTTGGAGTAATAACAAATACTTAATTGGGAGCATATCTATCTATATATTAATTAATCTATTTAAATCTCGGCACTTTTAGACCGTGATTTTCTCGCATTTTTTATTTAGTAAAATTTATGGTAATTGCCCCTTATCTTTTTAACAAAAATTTATATGAAAGAACTCAGAGAAAACTTGAACATGTGACCATTGGGTTTAACAATTGAACTTTAACCATTTTGCCTATTTGTTTTGTTTGTTAATTTTTTTTTACTAATAAATTAATATGTGGAATTTGAAATGTCAATTATAAAATAAACTCTAATCCATCATAATTCATTAATTCACCATCTCCACCGTATGTACTGGTGAGTTTAATGTTATTTAAATTTTTTTAATGCATTTTACATTCTTTTTGAATTTGTTAGTTTTATTAGGATTTTTTAAAATGTGGCGGGTAAAATGTATTTTCTCCATTATTGTATATATGTATGAGGGATTATATATAAGAATTTATGTTGTCTTTTAAACGATCTTGAATTTTACGATTACTAAATCTATTGATCCTATTGATTCAATTAATGTATACTTATATTTTTATATTTTCTACAAATGTGTAAATATTATAGATTTATGTTTAACTATATAACAATATATTTTAATGTAATTTAACTAGTATGTAAATGAAAAATTAAAGATATACTCGATATGGTAAGTGGACTGTCTTTTTAAGACGAATGAAAATAGTATACCTGGCCATCTTTATTAGATGAATGAAATAATATTTCAACTATATTTAAAAAAAAAAAGTGACTTATATTTTTGGACGGATGAAAAAAGAAAGACTATTTTTGTCAGGTGAAGATAGTACAAATTAATTAATATTATTAAAATTTTTTAGCACCATTTGTTGATTTGTTTTGTTTGAACAGTACAAGCGGAGTGTAGGGTAATGAATTGAACCCTTGACCACGTATATGATAATTTAATTTGGATATCATTAGATTATATGGGTCTTAACACTATCACTTTATTTCTTATGCATTAGCAGAGACTCACTTTATAAGTAACCAACAAAAAAATAGAGAAACTACCCCCAATTGATAGGAGAGATCAGTTGTCGGGTTTTAAAAGCTAATTTCGATCTCTCGCTTTGTGTTATTTTCATATCTATTTGACCTCAAATTCATTACTTAAAGCTTGTTATTGGGATATCTACGTAAACTAGATTTATTTATAAGAGAATTTATGGTGGAAATGTAAAAGTAAATTATTAAAAAGTGTGAAATATATTTTTTTAAGAATATATAGTTAGCGTCTGATGCATCGAACACTAAGATACTACATAGATTATGTGGCGTACGTAGACTATGTATATTATATGATTTATGTGGTGCTATAGCGTGCTATATATAAAGCGCTAGATTAATTTCATATATAGTTAGCATTAATTTGATAAGTTTTTGTTTTTTCATAAACCTCCAAAGAAGAAGCTCGAATGAGTGGGAAAAGAAATATTATTATAATATTATATGCTTAGGGAAAATTGAAGTGGAAAAGTAGTAATAAAACATGGTAACGTGTTTTCAGAAAAAAAAAATGGTGACGTGACACGGCACACGTGTGACTCCATTTTATAGCATTACATGGAAAATTCTATTTTGTGTAAAAACATACACGTGGTGATGTGATGAGTTTTGGCATGAATTTACCACGGTGTGTTGAAAAATAATGAATAATGCTATATGGTATTAGTAATATTTAATATCAGTCTAAGTAATATTTAATGTGTTATTAAATAATAAGTTGAAATAAATAAATAAATAATCCACTGAATTCAACTTATTTAGTGTCAAATTAATATAGTGCCAAGCACTAGTGATACTAAATAGCATTACACAAAAATAATATATTGTCAAATTTGTTCTGTAGATAAAAAAAACAATTACATAGAAGAGTGTTTCCATAAAGGAGGTCGATAACCAGCTACAAGTATTATCACATGTATGAAAATACATGGAAAAAATACTATTTATAGGTAATTATTCAGACAATTTTTTATATAATGAGATTAAATTTTTAATTTTACTCTTTTGTGTTGTATGATTAGAAAAAAATAATTAATTTTTTGATTCCCATTATTTGTCTAAATTTGAGGAATTATAATGAAGAGAGGGGTTGAATGTGTATTGGAAATATAAAAATGTTTGAAATACGTTGTTATAATTGAACAGTTGTCAAATTAAATATCAAACTAGATTTTTTTCACCCGTACATTGAACGGGTAGAGTCATAGTGTACATTCATATCAAAATTGACGTGTTAGTGTAGACATCATTTTATAAATAAAGTACAATATACTAATTGCGTTGTATAAAATTAGAAATTGATGTGTGAATTACAATTTATCATGGAATATTAGAAGTAAAATACCCGAGTTTATAATTCTGGTCTCCTCTAAGCTCGTCGTGCAAATTCACACATCTAACCTATATAAAAGTTGTAATAATTAGTAATCAAATAATTAGAGATGACAATTTGATTCATCAATTTATAAATCTGTAGAGACATATCTCTAATATGATTGATATGTCACGCCTAATCAAGGCAAAAGAAGGGGTATAAGATAACATTATCTGACCCGCAGTGAGTCTAGGGCGGGTGCGAGTCAAGTTAGACCCACACCATAGACATGTGACCCACTAGACATTTTTTTATTTTTAATAAATTTATTCAGAAAAATGTGTAGAAATTATTAGAGATGACAATTTGACTAATCGACCATTTAATCCGTGGTAGTTTATTTTTATTTTTTTATTATATTATTTTTTTTAAAAGGATTTTTCTGTCCAAGTGAAAGAATTATGTTATTATATTAGTTAATGTTGGAAATTTTAAAATTCTAAATAAATATTTTGTTTTATTCTACGTTCATCAATTAATAATGCATTGCATATAATATTAATTGAAAGCGGAAAAAAATCCATGAGTCCTTTTGTGGGTCATAGTGGCATCCTAACCTATCCCATTACCCGACTTGTCTTGACCCGCTATATTAATTTGTAAGTTTGGAAGGGTCTGGGTGACTTCAAGACTCATGGGGCGGGTTCAAAGTATGGCTAACCCACTCTATTTCCATCACTATAAATAATCATATCACAGTCAATTATTGTAACTATAAGTTTAGTCTCTCACTCGTGCGTTACACGGAAAGACTAATTTTCAAAAATGTTCAATAATAATGAATAATAAAATATTAGACAAATACACATTATTAGATTTGCATAGCAAAAATAATAAATATACAGTTTTAATTTTAGTATTTGACTCATTACATTAATGGTTTATTAATATTATATTAATATTTATATGTTTATGTACTCAATTAATGCTTTGCTATATTTCACTTTTAAATCATCCAACTTATTTAATATTATTAGTTAACACTCTAATAATATGTATCGGGCGTGTACATACCCGTATTCACTCGATACCTGTTTAGATAAAAATTTTCATACTCATGAGAAAGTACTCTCTCGAAATATCCTTTTTATGAGAAAAATTCAAAATTGATAGTTATAATTAAAATATTAAATAGAGATATATTTGTAAAGAAATGCAAATTAAGCTTTTTAATATAAAGAGGACCATATACGAGGAACATCTTAAAAAGTAAATAAGATCAGATAATTGCAATATAGGGGTTTTTTTGTGTAATTCAATTTCTTCTTGTGGATTTCTTGCCTCTTTGTTCACAAAATTTTTGCTAAAATTCATTAATATCTTTATAAAATAAAAATATCGATCAATTAGTATTCAATCCGTACATTGTACGGGGAGATAAATTCTCAATGTTTCATATAAAAAAAGTCATTACATAAATTGCAGAAAAATAATAAATAGTTGCAGTAATAATTAAATCAAATAAAATAACGTCATGAATTCAGTTGATATTTTGGAAGCGTCATATCTATACAGAAAAATACTAAAAGATAAATTATTTGCATCATCTACAACATAATTGTTCTAACATAAATGATATAGAAACAAAGATTAAAATAATAGTCACAAAGATTTTCAAGTTAGATCATAGATATCAAGAAAATAAATTTTAGCTATATATTATTATAACAGAATTATTTGCATCCTCTAAAAGACAAAAAGATAAATTATTTGTATCTTCTACAAAATAATCGTTCTAACATAAATGATATAGAAACAAAGATTAAAATAATAGTCACAAAGATTTTCAAGTTCGATCATAGATGTCAAGAAAATAAATTTTAGCCATATATTATTATAATACAATTATATTATGCGTCTTTAGTTATTTATTGGCGTGACTCAAATAAATAAATTTTTATTAAACAAAAAATAAGAATAAATAAATTAATTGATTTACTCCAAGTTATTCTGAACAAGTTTTCATTTATAATATAAGTTATTTTGAAAGAGGTTTATAAGTTATTTTGAAATAAATTTTGGTTTCGATATTATCTAGAATTCTGTAAAGGAAATTTTGAAAATCAAACAAACATAAATAAATAAATAATTAACTAAATAAATAGAGATAATGAATCCAAATTATTGTGCAACATCATGATGATGTCAGCAAAAGAGAAGGAAAATTGCAATTGAGAATCCAAATTCAATTGAAAACTGTTACATTATATATTATACTAGATACTAGATTTTTTTACCCTTGCATTGCACGAGTAGAGTTATAATATACATTCTTATTAAAATTGACGTGTGAATGTGGACATCATTTTATAAATAAAATACAATATACCAACTGCATTGTATGAAATTACGAATTGATATGTGAATTAGAATTTACCATGAAATATTTGTAGTAAAATGGCTGAGCTCATAAGTCTGGTCTCTTCCGATCTGTGCAAATTCACACGTCTAACTTATATAAAATTATAATAATTAGCAGTCAAATAATTAGATATGACAATTTGACTCATCAATTTATAAACCCGTAGAGACATGCCTCTAATATGATTGACCTGTCATACCTAATCGAGGCAAAAGAAAATGTATGAGGTAACATTATCTGACCCACTATGGATCCAGAGCGGTGCGAGTTAGGTTGGACCCACAGCATAGACAAATGACCCACAAGCTTTTTTATTTTTTGTAAGTTTATTTAGAAAAATGTATAGAAATTATTAGATATTGCAATTTGACAAATCGACCATTAAATATGTGGTAGTTTATTTTTATTTTTTATTATATTAATTTTTTAGAAGGATTTTTTTATCGAATTGAAATAATCATGTTATTATATTAGTTAATGTTGAAAAATTTAAAATTCTAAATAAAGGTTTTGTTTTATTATACGTTTATCAATTCATAATGTGTTGCATATAACATTAATTGAAAAGGGAAAAAATCCATGAGTCCTTTTATGTGTCATGGTAGCATCCCAACCTGTCCTTTGACTCTACTTGTCTTGACGCGCCATATGAATTTGTAGGCTTGGGGCAGGTCTGGGTGACTTCAGACTCATGGGACGGGTCCAGAGTATGACTACCCCGCCCTATTTCCATATCTATAAATAATCATATCACAATCAACTATTGCAACTATAAGTTCACTCTCTCACTCGTACGCTATACGAGAAGACTGATTTTAAAAAAGTTCAGTAATAATGAATAATAAAATATTAGATAAATGCATATTATCATATTTGCATAGTAAAAATAATAAATATACAATTTTAATTTAGTATGACTCATTAAATTAATATTTTATTAATACTGTATTAATAGTTATCTGCTTATATACTCAATTAATGCTTTACTATATTACACTTTTAAATCATCTAATTTATTTAATATTATTAGTTAAAAGTCTAATAATATGTACCGGGCGTGTACATACCCATATAAACTAGATACCTATTTAGATAAAAAATTTCATACTCATGAGAAAGTACTCTCTCGACGTATCATTTCTATGAGTAAAATTTAAAATTGATTGTCATAATTAAAATGCTAAATAGAGATATATTTGTAAAGAAATGCAAGCTAGACTTTTTATAAAAATGACCATATATGTGAGACATCTTAAAAAGGAAAATAAGATCATATAATTGCAATGAAAGGGTTATTATTATTTTTTTTGTAGTTCATTTTCTTCATGTGGATTTCTTGTCTCTTTGTTTACAAAATTTTCGCTAAAATTCATTATTATCTTTGTCAAATAAAAATATCGATCAATTAGTATTCAACCCGTACGTTACACGGGGAGATAAATTCTCAATATTTTATATAAAAAAATTTATTACATAAATTACAAAAAACAATAAATAATCGCAATAATAATTAAATCAAATGAAATAACAATATGAATTCAGTCGATATTTTAAATGTTTCACATCTATGGAGAAAAAAGTCTAAAAAATAAATTATTTAATCGTCTATAGTCTAATCGTTGTAACATAAATGATATAGAAATAAAGATTAAAAAAATTACAAAGATTTTCAAATTAGATCAGAGATGTCAAGAAAATAAATTTTAGCCATATATTATTATAATAGAATTATATTATGTGTCTTTAGTTATCAGCGTGACACAAATAAATGGATATTTATTACACAAAAAAGAAGAATAAATAAATCAGTTGATTTGATCCAAGTTATTCTGAACTAAGTTTTCATTTATAATATAAGTTATTTTGAAATAATTTTCTAAGTTATTCTTAAATAAATTTTGATTTCGATACTATCAAGGACTTTATAAATGAAATTTTGAAAACCAAACAAACAAACATAAATAAATAAATAAACAAAGATAATATCAAACAATTAGTTTATAATGCGCTTATTTTCGAATAATTCAGTAACAGGAAGAATAATTCTAAAAAATATTAATTCATAAGAAATTGAACAGTTACTCGCCTTCAAATTTACACTGGTAGCGGATAATAAAAAATTGTAAAAACTCATAATTATATATAAATACTAAAAAATAGAAATGAGGAAATTAAAATAAAGAAGAATATAAAAAACTAATAAACTAATATAAAATATTAAAAACTCGTGATGAATATCTAAATAAGAAAATTTTAAATTTTAAAACTTAAAAAATAAAACTAAATCTAAATTATTGTGCGATATCATGATGATGTCAGTAAAAGAGAGGAAAAATTATAATTGAGAATCTAAATCTAATTGAAAATTATTATATTATATATGATATATGATATGATAAAATATGATATAATGATATGATGATTAGTAATAAGTAAAATTATGAAGAAGAAAAATAATGAAAATCAAACAAGCTCTAATAGTAAATTTACCCTAATTTATCAACGATTCAATGATTTGTGGTTTATTGATCTGCTACTTGACGGTTGACTATCATATGGTGTCCTGGCTTGGTTGGAAAATTCTAGTTGAATAAAAGGGAGGGGCAAAAAGGAGATAAAATTGACATGTGAATTATGTGATAAGTGTTAATATAACTAATATGATGTTTTGAAAAATAAAATTGTGTCATGTGTTAATTTTATTAAATTTTTTTATACGTGTGTGTTTATATCGTAGGGATACTGCACGTGTGACCGCCAATGTTTGCCTCACTAGAGTTTCGCTCCCTTCACCGCCCCTTCACCCTCAAGCTTTGCAGTTTGTCTTTAATGAAAAATTCACTCTCCTGCAGAAGGTTAGGATCGGCAGAAATTTAAAGGAGTTGGAGAAATTCCAATCTTTCTTCGTTTTCTTTGATAACGATGGCATTGAGCAGTGGACGAGGATCAATTCTTTACGAATCAGCCAAAATCTCCGGTTTCTTACTGGTTTCGGTCGTTTTCTTCTACTTGGGCAAGCGATTTTCTGATATGGGTTCTTCTCCGCAACTTATTTTCTATTCCTCTCACCAAAATTCAGTACGCAATGGAACTACAAAAAGTTCTCCTGCCGTATTGCTTTCCCCTAATCTGAACAAAAGCTTTGATCTTTCTTCCATATTGAACGAAACCGTTCCCCCTCCTACATTGTCGGTGTCGCCTCCGCCGTATCCACCGGCGGTGCAAAGGATGGGTTTGCTGGATGAGAACGGGGTGATGACGGAGGATTTTGAGGTGGAGATCGGACACGGAGGTGGTGGAGAATTGGGGCAAGGCAAATGAGACGGAGCGTTTGGAGAGTGATGTGAAGTCGGATAAGGCTACGGTCAGGGTTAACAAATTCCCAATGTGTCCCGAGGGTATGACAGAGTATATTCCTTGTTTGGACAATAAGGAGGCCATTAGGAAGCTTAATTCTACTGAAAAGGGAGAGAAATTTGAAAGGCATTGTCCCGAAAAGGGGAAGGAATTGAACTGTTTAATCCCACCTCCAAAAGGGTATAGAACTCCAATACGTTGGCCCCAAAGCCGTGACGAGGTATATTTTTGCTTACTCCCCCACCCCCCCCCCACGTTCCCCTTTTACATCATATTTTTGCTTACTTCAATGAAATTTGCTTTTTTGCATTTCCACGTAATCAAATGTATCTTACTTTTGCATTGAAGTGTGTTTGTTTTCTGATTATTGCCTTTTGGCAAAATGGTGGATTATTCATTCTTGGAAATTAGTTAAAACTAACAGTTGAGACCAGCACCGATGTTTTTGTGAAGTTCCACTTATATTGTCATGTAATATAACCACTTGGTGCTCGTGTTATAAGAGCGTGTTCGAGCAGTTTAATGTAGGTAGAAGTTGACAATTTTATTTCCTACTTGGGGGGGGGGGCGCAGATAGTTTAAAATGGAAATGTGCAGAGCTTAGCATGTTAATTATTATTAAAAGCAGTTTAACGAAGCAATGTTCTTATGATATATAGGTTTGGTTTAGCAATGTTCCTCATGCACGTTTGTCTGAGGATAAAGGTGGTCAAAATTGGATCCTTATCGATAAGGACAAGTTCAAGTTTCCTGGAGGTGGCACACAGTTCATACATGGGGCAGATCAATACTTGGATCAGATTGAGAAGGTCTTTTACATTTTTGTTTAGATACTCTTAATACTCTAGTCCAAGAGGGGCAGGCTTTGACATTCCGAAGATACTGTTTATGTATTGTCTTACTGTCTAGATGGTCCCTGAAATAGCTTTTGGCCGACATACCCGAGTTGCTTTGGATATTGGCTGTGGTGTAGCGAGTTTTGGTGCCTATCTATTATCACGAAATGTTACTACCTTATCTATAGCCCCAAAAGATGTTCATGAGAACCAGATTCAGTTTGCCCTTGAGCGTGGATTGCCTGCAATGGTGGCAGCTTTCGCAACACGGCGTTTGTTATACCCAAGTCAAGCATTTGACTTGATACATTGTTCAAGGTGTAGAATCAATTGGACCCGGGATGGTATGTTTTTCTATATCGTATTTCTTTGTATATATATTTCTTATTTGTTACAAGAGCCTAAAGTCTTTTTCTAACCTGTGATTTTTCTATTCTCATTTCATAGTGGTTCTCTTGTAAAAGTCAATTCTAAGAAAATGAAACTCTTGATGTGATCAGTATAATAACTTGTTTTCTTCTGAGACTGAAATATTTGGCAAATGGATGCTGTAAGCTGTAAATCCCTAAAAGCATGCTTTGAACAGATATTATTAAAAGGAGTTTGTAGTAAAGAATATGATAGGTTTATATAAAATCTGTGCCCTTAAGTATTGTCCGTTTTAGAAGAGCACGTTGATGACCACAGTTGGTATGAAACTCATGTATGTGCCTCTCTTCATGAATTGTTTTGAAGATGGCATTCTGCTACTTGAGGTCAATAGGATGCTGCGTGCTGGAGGATATTTTGCTTGGGCTGCACAGCCTGTTTATAAGCACGAAGCACTCCTCGAAGAACAATGGGAAGGTAAAATTATTTGGAATTTTCTGTATGTCGAACTTCTTTCTACAAAAATTTTAATCATCTTTCTACAAAAATGTCAGTTGTGTTAGTTTGTTTTAAAATAATCATGCCCTAACTGTTCCACTGAATTGCTACTTTAGCTAGAGGCACCAGCCCTGTGGAGTTTGGCAACAGTCTTTTTTTTTTTTTTTTTTAAATTCACTTTTATCTGTTTGTTTTATTTCTTATTTTGTTTTTTTAACCCTCAGAGATGGTAAACCTTACCAGCTGTATCTGTTGGACACTCGTTAAGAAGGAGGGCTACATTTCGATATGGCAGAAGCCCTTGAATAACAGTTGTTATTTGAGCCGTGAGGAAGGAGCCCAACCACCATTATGTGGTGCAGATGATGATCCAGATAGTGTATGGTATAATTTTCCCTCCTTTTTCTTCCCCCCCCCCTTCTTTCTTTCTTTCTTTAAAACCTTTTTTATGTCAATATAACTACTGATTGAGGTCTAGGTTTCACTATGTTTCTTCATTTTATCACTCATTAAATAGAGCTTATGTTAAAGTACCAGTACCAATGACTTAATATCAGTGAGGAAGTGCAGCAGATAAATAAATTATTTGCTAAAGCTCTTGACATATATGGATCTTCATTTTCATGCAACAAACTATGGTTTCCTGAGCATGCACACTTGAAATGTTGTTATGGCCAATGCACTTAATTCAGTGAAAAGTAGAGGTCATCATACTTGTATGACAGTTGAGCATGTTGCATATATATTTACACGCAACGTATGTAAAAAATACTACTTCTTGTGTCCCACAAAGATAGTCCGGTAGTTATTTTCACACAGATTAAGAAACGATAATTAATATTGTTGAAACATTAAATTTTACTTGTAATTTTTCATATCTACCCTTACGCTCTCATTAATTGTTTGAAAATACTTCGAATGTATAGTCCGGTATACTACTTCTTGTGTCCCACAAAGATAGTCCGGTAGTTACTTTCATGCAGATTAAGAAATGATAGTTAAGATTGTTGAAACATTAAATTTTACCTGTATTTTTTCATATCTACCCTTATGCTCTCATTAATTGTTTGAAAATACTTCCAATGTATAGACTATAAATAGTTGATGTAGGGTAATAGCAAGACACATTAATTTTAGGGCATCTATGGAAAAGAAAAATTGAAGGCATGCTCAATATGATAAGTTGACTATCTTCTTGGGATGATTGAAAATAGTATATAGGATTATTTTTAGGGATGGAGGGATTATATAAAACTGAGATTAAACATCATTTTCTATCTGAGTGAAGGTAAAAAGTTATCAAAAACCTGAAGAGACGAATAAATAATACAAAGCAAACCAGAGCCTTTTCATATTTTGTGGTGATAATGTAATGTTACAGTGCAGAGTTGAATCATAGACAAGCTGAGAAGAGGAATTATTTTAATCATGTTTTTCTGGTTTCTACCCAATTATGGTAGGTATGTTGATCTAAAGGCATGCATCACCCGGTTACCTGTTAATGGATATGGCTCAAGTGTGACTGCCTGGCCTGAACGCTTGCAAAGTCCTCCAGATAGGCTGCAGAGCATAAAAATTGATGCTTACATATCAAGGAAAGAGCTTTTCAAGGCAGAATCAAAGTACTGGAATGAAATAATTGACAGCTATGTATATGCTTTACATTGGAATTCAGCTGAACTTAGAAATGTGTTGGATATGAGAGCTGGTTTTGGAGGGTAATTCTTTTCACTTGTGTACCTGTTGTTCTCCGTCTCCTACCATTCCACATATAATTTATAGAAGAATATGAAGTGGCACTTCGACTGTCAATAGTTGCATTACCGTTTGTCGTTTACAAAGTAATTATCTCCTTTTTTGGCAGATTTGCAGCTGCAATGATTGAGAACCACTTGGATAGCTGGGTTCTCAACGTTGTCCCTGTTAGTGGACCCAATACGTTGCCTGTCATATATGACCGTGGTCTTATTGGAGTTATGCATGACTGGTGAGAATGATTATCAACTGTTCTTTGATGTGCTATAGTTATGAGTGCACGACCACTAATTAATTTTGTTCTTTTCTTGCATCTTTGCATTTGATTTTCCCTTCTCCCTCCCCCTCTCTCCACAAAATCTAAACACATAAATAATAGCAAAATATTAGGCAGAATGAGTTGACGTAGACATGTTGAACCATTGTTGTTGTCCTAAAATCTGCATTATTAAAATCTGCATTATTCTGATAAGTTTGAGGTTAACCAGGCCTTCTATTGGTGAAATATACCAGATTTTTGTGTATGATGTATAAAATATTGCATAAAAAATTTCAGGTGCGAGCCATTTGATACATACCCAAGAACATACGATTTAATTCATGCTGCCGGCCTCTTCTCTATTGAACGAAAAAGGTACTTTATAAGTTTCTTTCTATCTGCTGCATATAATTCTTGCATTTTGGCCACAAGTAAACTTTTAGATCATCTTTTACTGGTAGTGAACAAACTTTGAAAGTTAGCATGCATGAAATGGGTAACTCCGTTTGTTTCTTTTACCTTGTGAGCAAACTTGTTCCATTAACATTTAACCGTGGTCATTTTTTTCCACCAAAAAAAAAAAAAAACCCTCAGATGCAATGTCTCTACCATCATGCTTGAAATGAACCGTATGTTGAGGCGCGGTGGTCGTGTATATATTCGTGATTCTATCACCGTTATCGATGAACTTAAAGAGATTGCAGAGGCCATGGGTTGGTATGCATTCGTACGCGAAACTTCAGAAGGCCCTCATGCTAGTTATCGGATCTTGACTTGCGATAAACGCCAATAGGAAGTATAGAAATCAACAATGTAAAGGCAATCAAATAGAATCGCTACCCCCTGTAATTAGATTTGTGGCCAGTGGCAGATATGTGACCGATATGTATCTGAATGTTAAGTTATGAGCCTGAATTTTATAGAAATAGTTCTTGCAAAGTTCAATGCTGATAGATTTAAGTGTTATTTTCTTTTTGTTCTTATAAATACATTTTCATCTTCTTTCTTTTGTTAGACTAGTTTTTCTTCTCGTGAGATCGGAAGAGCACACGTCTTGTATGAATATATAATGAATTGAAACTATTGTACATGTAAGGTAATTTAAATAATTATGTAAAAGCGGTGATTGAACGAGCCATTTTGAATATGTCATATCATTTTTTAAGTATTACAAAATTTGAAATTTATTTTACAGACATCATTTGTCGTTTAATTTCTTAACTTTATATCATGATATGGGCTTGGGCATTAGGTTGGTCGAGCTGGGTTAAGCCCAAACTCGAAATCGACCCGACACTGGTTGGTTTTGGGATCATAGGCTTGGGCATTAGGTTGGTCGGGCTAGGTTAGGCCTGAACTCGAAACTGACCCGACATTGGTTGGTTTGGGGAAATGCCAACTGGAGCCCAACCCAACGGGCTTGGGAACCCGACCCAAGCTGACCTACAACGGGTTGGTTTGCAGGTTGGGCTTATTGTAGGCCCAATTGTTAGGTTTTTGGCTCAATTGTTATTTAGGCCCAACTCCATCCTTTGATCTATATTTATGTGGGAATGTTAATAGTCTAATTGTTATTTTAGGCCCTTATAATGAGAGAAAGAAAGAGAGATTATTTAGCTGGAAGTAGTGACTTAGGGCTTCAGATGTAAGAGAGATCAGAGCAGCGGCAGCTGTAGCTGGCCAGCGACGATGGCGGAAGCGGCGATAGCAGCGGCGTCTTAGGCCCGTAGTAGCGGCGGAGGCTGCTATGCTACGGCATGGTAGAAGGAGGCATCAACACGGCGAAGGAAGCAGCAGCACGGGGTGGTTGAAGGAAGCAGCAGCATGGTGGCGAGAGGGAAGAAGATGGAAAGACTTGGCCTACTGGAATTTTTTTTTTTTTTGGGTGTTGCCTATAATTCTATTGTTGATGTATGAGTAATGCTTGATTATTCAATTTTGACATTAAGATTGCAAGTCTGCTGGTTGTGAATTTTAACGTCCTTTCATCTCCTAAGTTCTAAGTTTGCAAATTTGGTTTTGATTTGAGTTTCAAAATATGATTCTCTCTTCTTTGGACCCCTTTTAAAAAGGAAAAAAATGTGATTCACTCAAGTCTGAAACCCTTCTTAAAAAAGAAAGGAAGAAAAAAAAAAAAACCAATTCTACTAAACTGAACCAGATCTTTCGGTTTGGTTTAACTCGGTAACCAGTCAAACCCGAGGACCAAACCAGACTGAGTCAGTTTGGCCTTTTACAACCCACAACCCAATCCATGCATAGCAAAAACCGAAATGATCCGGTTTGATTTGGTTTACCGGTTTTTATGCCCACCGATATCCTGATCATATATCAAGATTTTTAGTCCGGAACAATTTATATCCTGGAAGCTACTACATAAAATTGTCAGTGACTCTGTGGTTTTTAAGATGATTCCCACATAAGACAGCTTTGACCTTGACTCTTGATAATCGCCATAACATATGAGACAACCAATGGAAATTGTCTCCTTTCAAATTTCAACGGTAGTTTAACATATGATGGAGTCAATGACATCTTTAGAATAATTGTTTTGTCACAAGCATTACTTCTAATTTTGACCATATAATCTGAAAACTGGATGTAAACTATCATTGTTGAGCATAACATCTACCTGTCCTCCCGTATCAACAAAATTATGATACTCTATGAGTGCGATCTCTCTAATCTTATGCACCAATCAACAACTCATATGTGCATTTAAGGGCCCCAATTTATTATTAAAATGGGGTTCCAAATCCTACATGTGACTTGTTTATCGGTCTAGAGAACCGTATTTAAGGTACTCTTGAGTACCTGATTTTTTCCCTTCTCGTAGATTTAAACATCAAATAATATGTCTGGATGAGTACCGTATTTAAGGTACTCTTGAGTACCTGATTTCTTTCCCTTCTCATAGATGTAAACATTAAATAATGTCTGGATATATATTCTCACTAAAATGCTTATTTTGTTTCCATACAACTGATGATGGAACATTTGGAGAGGTTCTTTCATTTATTCAAGGTTCACCTTCCCATGCATATAACACAGTAAAAACTTAGGGGATCGAGATGTTTTATTACCCTTAAGCCCACATATTCTGCTAATTTATACAATGAACACATTATATAGAAACATAAAAAATTTTAAACAATCAAACTTGCATAACATAAATTCCATAGAGATACTAACATTCATTTTGTGAATGAATTATGCAAAACACAAAATAACTTTAGTTGTAAAGTTACCCATGTATAAGAAAAATCAAATTATTTGGATAAATCACCTTAAAGTCTTAAACAACATGATAAACTTTTTGAAATAATATCTTAATTGGGAAAAATTAAAGGACCTAAATTGTGATTATGATTTTTATTATGATATTTGATTAGTTATGTTTGAACATATTGGATAGCATATTCCGTTATATGTGTATTAAAAATTTACACAATACTAATTGTAAAAACACATCTGTATTACTATTAAACAAACTATTTCTTAAGATATTATTATCTTAATCATATACTAAATACTAATTTTACAAAAACATATGTATTACTGTTAAACAAACAATTTCTTAAGATATTATTATCTTAATCATATGCTATTATTAAAAGCAATATCTTATAATGAAATTTAACATTAAGAACATCATCCATTAATTTAGTTAACAAAACAACAATTACATTGTGTGATTTAACAATCTCAATTATTCGATACGCCTTTGCTAATGATTTCTTTCTATAAAATTGACAAAAATAATTTGTGTTACAAATTTTACAATAAATAAAAGCAATCTAACAAGATCCTTTCAAGCTGACTAAAGTTGGTACTACAAATACATCAGTTATAATTTATTGCTAGACGTGTGTGCTAGATGCGTGCCATCTAGCATGCCACATCAATATTATTTATCTAATAATGAGATTAGATATATAGTTTTAATATTACAAAGGAGTTTGTAGAGGCGGGGAATTGAAATACTTGATAAAAGTTGTCAGAAACCAGTTTGGATATAAATAGACTACATGTGTCTTAGCAAGAGTGACATTATAATTAACAAACAGTTATTATATACTACTATTTATTAACATTTGTAAAAGAAACCACAACTTTCAAATCCAAAAAAAAGGGATGAATATAATTTGGTTGGAAAAAAATTAAAAAACAAATAATGAAATGAATGAAATTAAAATTATTATGTAATTGGTTTTTCTATATAGATAATGGGTAGTTTTTTTATTGGGTTAACTATGACAACGCAAATGAGTTGACCATTTTATAAGTGATTTTTTTTAATTAAGAAAGTAGGTAGTTTTCATCTTTGGTGGGATTAGTTTTCTTGGAAGTGGGTGGTTACAAAGAGATAAATTTATATTAATGTTTTATTGTATTTGGAGAAATAGATTTTTGAAGAAATAATAAAAATCTGTCATCGAGAAAGCTGGAATATATGTCATTGAGAAAGGAATTGAAGGAAAAAAAAAAGGAAAAAATGAAAGCAAAATGTAGTTAACAAATGAGAAAAACAACGAAGTGCTAAAAACTGGAATTAGTAATGAAGGAAAAATGGAAAAAGAGAAAAAATTAGTACAAACATAGAGCAGTTACATGTAAAATCGCCGTGAAAAGAAAATGGAAAAATTGCCCAAATTTGGTTAACCTAAACACCAGTTGGCTACCAACTGAGGTAAAAAAAAAAAAGAAAAAAGAAATTAGATTCCAGATTCCAAATACCTACTTTAGGCGAGAAAAAGATTCCATTTACTTTAACTTTTAATATATTATTATTATTATAATACTGGAAATGAAAGTTGACATATTTTCTTGAGTCTGCATCGAATTTAATTCTCTGATAATTTTTTTTCAACCTTCTTTATCAACCATAGATCTTGAAAAATCAAATTTGACCGCATCTTATTCTACAAAATATTCTACTTTTTTAAGACGTTTTTCAAAAAACTCACTTTCCCTAAAATCAATTATTAAAAATTTAAAGTCACATGCTCTTTTGAGAGTAATGATCAAAAGCCAGATGTTTTATGCCACTAGATGCCCATGGCATTTTAACATTGGACAACCCACAACTCACAGTCACTGCAAATGAAATTGACATGATCTTTTTGGGTTAATTTAACTCATCTAATGTGATATTTAAATGGTTGTTAAAATAAAATTAACTTACACACACATATATAGAGTACTATTTAACCATCACTATAGTATACTTTATCATCATCATCATCATCATCATCACCACCCAACCCCCCCGCCCCCCACAACAGGTTAGATTTCACACCCACAACATTACAAATAATGAGAAATAGAGTTTCAACCACAAATACGAGAGGTTTCAGCTAGGTCAGGAGCACTTCTAATTTGGATAGAAAAACTCCAATTTAGGTTCTCTGTCACCATAGTAAATAGTGTCAAGTGGTTTAAAAAAAAAAATACTCAAAGGAGGGGCCAAGTTCGACCAATTATCTGTTTCACCTCTCATTTTCCCTTTTCCTTTTTTCACTTTTATTTTCCGTCTAACACTAGAAGTGCTCTAAAGTTCCATATGCCAAAAATAAATTTTCCAGAAAGCAATACATAGAGACAAAATTGTACAGAGGAATACATGCATATTTTAAATATGTGAAATTTAGAGGGAAAAAAAAATGGTCAGAATAAACAAATTTTATTATGGAGGGGGAAGCAAGTGATCCACGCATGCATGTTCCCAAGTTGTGCCTTAGTGTAGTATAACATTCATTTAACCTAACTATTCCTTTCCTTGTATTTCACATTTTGGGTTTGCTTCAACTCCTCTTTTTCAGTGTCTGTCTATTTAAGGTTAACTGCAAATTTTCAAACATATTATATATTTTAGAAGCTATCATGACAATTTCTATGGAACAAAAATTTGAATGCTAACAATTCAAGAATACTTTGGGTGTTAGGAGGTCGAAAATATGAATCTCCTAGTGGTATAAATTAGAAGTTTAGAATATATTCAAAGATCATTTGGGACTCCAATGGATTCTCCCTTTTGATGTTGTTAATCAATGGAGAATTTCAACCATAGCATGAACGATCTAAATTATCATTAACCATGATGCATGATGTTGTTTACTAAACTTGTTTCCCAAACCTATGGCACTCAAGGGCGGAGCCAGCCGTCGATATCGGTGTATGTCGAAAATGTAGATTAATACTAATTTATATAATAAAAATTATTTTGTAATTATTTATATAGTCAAAAGATACTTTTTTATTAAAATGAGGTGTCTCTAAGCAAAGGTGGCACACCCCACCTACGCCTCTGATGGCACCCGATTATTTCAAGTTGACTTCAATTAAATAAACTTTTTAATGTCTTAAAGTTGGTTATATTATTTGGTTTGCAATGATCAGTAAGCAACTTCGTACAACAGCACATGTGACGATATTGTTGGTTATGTTAAGTCCCCTTAAATTATTTTTCCACATTATATTACATACATAGATAAGAGGTTAAAATCACTTTATTTTATAAAACAGTTCATAAGAACGTCCTACAAATAGATTTTTTAGAACTGCACTATCAATCTTCCCCACATGTGCAGATATAGGGGTTCATCACTTTCTTGTCATCAAATAATATTTTTGTAAACATGTAGACTTTATAAATGAAACTTGTGTTAATTCCATAAAAAATTGAGAGACCACGGGACTGGACAAAGGCAAAAATGATCTCCAGCCATACATCCTGCCAGATACACATGCATGAGATCATTAAACAACCTTTATCTGAGTTGACTCACTGTAAGACAATCTCATGTGATTTGTCTAATAATTTTTTACTATGTGTACATTTAGCAGAATAGTTCAGCTAGATATATAGTGGGAGAACATGACTAGAGAAAGAGAGAGGTTGGGAGCACCTAAGATTAGCAACGTTGGGCCATTGGGGTGTTGGGGGCGTGGTTTACGGTCGAGTTGTCGCAGTCTTGTAAAGATGTTCGAACCCCTTTCGCACCTGTAAAGATGCTCGAATCCATTTCGTGAAATTGAGTTGACATTAATAATTCATGACATTAATAATTCATTATAAAAAAGAAATCATTTGGCGCCCCCCGCCCCTCCCCTCTCCATTTCATATCTTTAAACTTCAAAGATTCACATTTAAGCTAAATTTTTATTGTTAATATATCATCATTATTTCATTATTATAAGTTTACCCTAATTATCATTACCCACCTCACCTAATCCAATTTCATCATTATCAACCCATTTTGTTTCATTATTACACTTTTTTTCAAATTCCCGATCAAGTTAACCAGTTTTAACAATTCACTAACTATACTTTACAATAAAAAGTAAAATGATGAATCAAGAAAAGATGTTAAAGTGCTAGAACTTGATATTACCTGATACACAAGCAGACGATTCATGAAGTCATAGTAGAACAAAGTACCCACTATATATACAAGAGGAAAGCTTATTCCTGCACTCAAAACCGATGTAACTTGGCCACCATTCCACTTGACGTTTGACCCAAAAACCTTGGAAAAACAATCTCTAATTAAATTGAAGTTTGAATCTCAAATTAATCTCTATTGCCAAGTTGTTTGGTCCCCAAATGATTATTATTATTTTTTTTTTGGAAAGAGAATGATTAGAATGTTAATTACGGTATATATACCCATAAAACATGTATCCTAATAACTTGCGCCATCATCCCTATTGAGATTTTGGCCCAATAATCTTGGAATCAATTCTCTAATTAAATAATTGAATGTTTTACATCCATTATATGCCCCTAAATTATCTAATGCCAAGTTGTTACATGGTAATTACATTTCGTATACAATATTAAACCTCAAAAGTTAAACATGATTGTCTAACGAAATAACGTTGAACGTCCTTTAAATAGTCACTATCATGTTTAGTACCATAATTGAATTCATATCAAAAATCAATCTCTTGATAGAAAAAAGTCACGACAGACTTAATTGTTTTGTCACACTCCAATTAACGTGATGATATGATGCCCCCTTTTCTTCTTTGGCCAATAATAACTACCTACATTATGATCCTAAATAATAATAGCAAATTTATAAACAAAAAATAAAATAAAATAAACGTAAAAAATATAAAATTGCTACAAGTCCCTCCTCAAATCCACCACGATGACACTAACGTTATCGGTACCATGCCGCGCCAATGCGAGTTTAGTCAACAGAATGGAAGCATCAGAGCAGGCCTTATCGGAGATCTCGCCGGAATCCGTCACCATGATGTCATTTCCCGGCGATCTAGGTGGCGACGGTGGTTTCCTCGACTCAAGACACATACGCGCCACCCCACAAGCCGTCTCGTTCGACACCACGTCCCACAGTCCATCGCTCGCCAGAATCAAACACTCGTCCTCGGCCGTCCGCTCCGTTATCGTCACCTCCGGCTCCGATATCACGTACGGCTTCAAATACCCATCACCTAAGGATCAAAATCAAGATCCAGAGATTTATTACATCGCTTTTGACGATGAATTTTAACTTGTTAATTGTCTGGTTTTGGGAATTTACCGATGGCACGAGACATTGCCAAGACACCAAGAACCCTAGCACCGTCCCAGAAGATGACGCGGCCGCCGGCTTCTTCTATCCGACTGAGCTCATCAGGCCGGTCCGGCTGCATCAAATCAAACAATTTCTTCAATTTCTAATCAAACTAATTAATGAGAACGATGAGAACATTAAGGAACAGTTTTGAATTTAACCCACCTTATGATCGACGGAAAGGGGAATTGCGACGCCGTTTCTACAAAGAACGGCTCGAGAATCACCACAATTGGAGACAATTATCTTTTCCGGCGTTACAACAGCCACGGAGGCAGTGGATCCGACGGCGTCAGACTGAGGTGTCTGAAGTTCACATCTACAGTTATACGTGGTTTCGCCGGACCACTCTGCGACTTCCCGATCCATCCTCGAAAAACTCTGGGACATCATTTGTTCCCATGACGTATCGCCGGATTCCACCTCCTCTTGTACTATTTCATGCATCCGGTCCTTGCACTTCCTGGCCACCTGCAAAACTCCCAATCAAAGTTTTCTGAAAAGAAACAGAGATTTTAAGTTAATCGAACAGATTACTACTACTACATACATGTGAGCAGCCATGGCCGTCGTATACGCCGAAAAAGTGAATCCCGCTTGGATTTTCATCGGTTTGTCCACAGAAGGACGGGTGAGCTGCGACTGCATCTTCCATATCTCTTCTTCTTCCACAAACTGAAGTCATTCCAAATTTTGGGGTTCCCAGATTAATCTCTGTTCCTATATTGGACAGTAACTGATTCTCCTTCTCTGTTTCCTCTGCCTGACAATTTTCCACTGCGTTTACGCACTCCCTCGGCGCCTCAGGAACCACCACCCCCAGCTTCTGCTTCTTCTTTCTCCCGTTCTCCAGCGGTGGCGCAGCATCCGTTGGTACAATATTGAATTGCTGACACCCCATCCGTCTTCTCCGGGCGGATCTCGACCTCGGCTCCACCGGTGTAGCAGTCTCGCTCTCACCAATCTTGACTCCACAGCACATGCCGGCCATGATTAACGAATCAAATCAAGCAAAAACACGTAACAGATCGAGCTTCAGATTCAGAAAACAGAAAAAATTGAAGCTTGTGGTGTACAGTGGGAGACCACATTATAGTGCGATGGGCAGGGGGAGGGGTGGTGGGGTCGTTACGGGCAGCTGCCCGTCACCGTCCAGGGCAGAAGCGAAATGTATCCGACATGGAAAGTTAGTGATGTGACGTAAACGCTGAAAGCGAGATTATGAATACTGACCGTCAGATTGAAATCTCTGTTGATACGGACGGTACACGTTTTGGGTTATATTTAATGTGGGAGACGTGGACGAATAGGAAATCCACACGATTTGGGTACCTTTTCAGAATGGCATGTGACGGGTCCCCCGACCTGTTTTTGTCTTTTCGTTATTCTACGAGGATTGACAACACGTGGCAAGATCGTAGAGTACGACAATTGTTGTGTTTAGAGAATGCCTCTTTACATGATTATTATTTGTAGAGCGTGCCTCCTACTTACTGAACTTGCTCTTTTAAACCCTTTTTCTATTTATTAGATTCGGATAGAACTCAATCAAATCGTATCGCAAATTATTAATCAATAAATTTGGAAGAAATTTTGACCTGGTTTGAATACGAATGGCCCGTCCGAATTGGCGCCAACTAACCCAAAAAAAAAAAAAGTTTCCGCTGTAAATTGTAAAAATTACAAGAATATCTTTCGCCAAATATATGACATAATTATCCTACTCATAATCACATGTGAGAGGAGAGTGTTAAGGAAACCTACACACAATAAGTCCTATATGTAAAGGTTCATACAGTTGTCTTAATAATATCTGATAATTGTCTGTTATATACAAAAATACTTCCGTTAACTTATTCAATTCTATAAGAAATCGAGCAGATTTCTACTTAATTTGTGTAGATATAGTTCATATAGGTGAAAAGTTCAAATTGGAGTGATACAAGTGAAAAGAATGATTTTTAAACTAAATTGAGACTTTACGGTCAAGATATAGCATCAATATGGGATTGCTAGAGAGTTCAGGGTAAGAAGACCAATGGAAACAAGTTTGAGGACTAAATTACACTGTTGGGGAACTTGAAAGAGACCATCCGTGTTGTGTCGAAAGGGAGTGGGGATCTTTATGAAGAGTTTAAGAAGTTTGAGGACGTGTTTAAATGAAGAAAAAAGCCGAAAAGGACCGTTGCCACAAGAAAAAGTCAAATCAGGGACTAAACTATAGGCCATGGAAGTAGGCCGCGGCAAGCAAACCCGCGGCCACCCGCTGGATGGACTAAAAATCTACTGGCCGCGGTCCGTTTTGGGAAACGCCGTTTTACACGTTTTGCACATTTTTGATACAAGGAAGGGTTCTAAGGCCTCTCCAAAAATAAAAGGACGAAAACCCATCTGAAAAAAGGGGAACTGATTATAGAAAATCACTCTTGAGGGCTTGCAGATTGAAGTGAGGGCTTCGATATTGAAGCTAGAGTTCTTGAGAAGATTGAAGAACGGAGTTTTTCGTTTGGTGCAAATGTTTTCTTCATTATTCTTCATCTTTTCTTTGTAAGAATCTAATCATGTATTCAAATCCTATGAATTCTTATATTATGAGTTCCTTTACTATGTGTAACTAATTTCCCTTGTTGAGACAATCGATGAAGCGATAGACATGTTTTGATTGTGTTTATCACATTCATGACTCTTATTGTTATTGGGTGCTTATTTTCTATTGTGATATTTATTTGCCTTTTATGAGCCCAATCAACTTGTAATTGTGTTTGTGCATTCGTGATGAGACCGAGAGGTAAGTCACCAATTTAGTACTTTAATGGAAAACATGAATTGCATAGAAGATAGGGATATACTTTTATGATTTGTGCAATCACAAAAATAGTTTCTTGTTAATTAATGCATTCGACTAGGTTAAAATTCATATAGAGATATAGTGAGATTACTTAGTTGGGTAGATTTAAATTTACTCGAGAGAGGTTTTTAATTAAATTTGTGAAATTGGTTGTGAGCACGTGGTGATGAATTGTCATGAGTGAGATTGCATAATTGGAACGCCTGTTTATTGTAGATTCGTTAGTCTTAACGCCTTCATTCATATATTTCCTAGTCATTAATTTGAGTTGCTTCTTACTTTTGAGTAGAAAAAGTATTCAGTTCAAATTTTAGCTTAAACGAACATCATTATTCTTTTGAAAACTTTTTAATTTCGTTGTTCAATTGGTGTGAAATTAACTTAAGTGAAGTAGATGACAACTTTCCCTGTGAGATCGACATTTGAGACTCAAATAGTTCTCTACTACTTGAACAGTATCGTACGTTTGTGATTTTGCCGATCAAGTTTTTGGCGCCTTTGCCGGGAAACATTTTTAGTTATTTATTTCATTTTGCTAATTTTATTACTAAGTTGAATTGTTTTATTTTTCTCTCAGGTCCTTGCCGTTGGTACATGACACGTTCCTCTTCGAGTTTAGTACTTCTTGATCAAGAACCAGAATGTGCGCTTCACAAAAGACTCAACAAAAAAAGGGAGAAAAATTCTCTGAAAAAATTACCTATGGATGATCAACGTGATGTGTTGGACGGAGGCCATGGCCGACTCCCAGTATTGAGAGATAATATTCCACCTCAACCTCAACCTCCAATTATTATCGACGATGATGATCGCCCGTTTAGCGAACTTATGGTATTACCGCATCCCACAAGTCAATCAAGTATTGCTCTACCAGCCTATAGGAGACAAAATTTCCAGTTAAGGCCTGATCTGATAATTATGATAAGGAATATGTGTTCCTTCAATGGCATGGCAAATGAAGATGCTCATTTCATATTATGGATTTTCTGGACTTATGTGATTCTACATCTTTTGATGGTGTTTCTGATGATGCCATAAAAATGAGACTCTTCACACATACTTTAAAAGGGGGCTCGTGATTGGTTATCTTCTTTCCTTGCCCAGAGTACTACAACTTGGGAAGATTTGGCACAAAAGTTCTTGACCAAGTATTACAACTTGCTAGTCAAAGCAACAAGGTTACTTCAAAATATAACTAGTTTTGCTTAGTATGAAGCTGAGACTCTCTATGAAGCATGGGACAGATTCAAAGGACTCCTTAGAAAGTGTCCAACTCATGGGCTCACCAAGTTTTATCAAGTAAAATATTTCTATGGTGGACTCAGTTCAGGGAATCGAATTATCCTCGATGCTGCAGTAGGAGGATCAGTTACAACCAATTCCCCAAATGCAACATATCAGTTGCTTGAGCGATTATCATCAACAAATGCTTTATTTCCATCTGCTGATAGAGTTTTTCATAAAAAGCAGCTGTTGTGCATGAGAATGGTGAGTACTCAACATTGGCAGCTCAGATGACAGCCACGAATAAGAAACTTGAAGAGATAGCTGCTGGTCATCAGGTGAAGTCAGTGTAAGCAAAAACCGCAGCTTGTGAAAATTGCGGGGCTAATCATCTCATTGATGATTGTCCTTTGGCTCATAGGGGTGGAGTTGAAGAGGTTAATTATGTTCAAAATCAACAGAGACAACAATGGAATCCATGTTCAGCGACATATAATCCAGGATGGAGAAATCATCTAAACTTTTCATGGGAAGGAAATCTAGCAAATAAACCACCACAACTGCCACAACAGCAAATTCAAAAACCAGAGGAGAAGTCATCCCTTGCGAATGTAGTTGAACAGCTAGCCAAACAAACTAGCCAATATGTTCAAACTAGTAAAGCTTTCATGACCAAAACTCGGGCTTTTATGCAGAGAACAGAGATAAACAATCAGATCACAAAGGCAACAATTTAGAAGTTGGAGAAGCAGGTTGGACAATTAGCAAGGATAATGCAAGAAACACCTCATGGAGCTTTACCTAGTGATACAAAGGTAAATCCAAAGGAGCAAATTAAGGCAATTACAACAAGGAGTGGAGTTCAGCTTCCAGAAATTAATGTTGAAAGGCTAGGGGTGAAAGAAAAGAAACATCAAGTTTATGAAGTTGAAAGGGAGAAAGTTGAACACCAGCCGGAAATTATTGAATTGCAGGCTCCACCAAAAGCACCAATCAAGCCTTATATTCCACCTGTACAGTTCCTACAGAGGCTCCAAAAGCACAAAATAGATAAACAATTTGTAAAATTTTTGGAGATTTTCAAGAGGCTACACATAAATATTTCATTTGCAGATACATTAGCTCAGATGTCCAGCTACGCAAAGTTCATAAAAGAGATTCTGTCAAACAAAAGAAAGCTGGAAGATGATGAAACAGTGATGCTTACTGAGGAATGCAGCGCAATAATACAAAATAAATTGCCTCCAAACTTAAAGATCCAAGGAGTTTCACTATACCTTGTACTCTTGGTGATGTTACACTTAGTGGGGTATTGTGTGACTTAGGTGCCAGTATTAACCTCATACCCTTATTTGTGCACAGCAAACTTGGATTGGGAGAAGCCAAGGCAACAAGGATATCGTTGCAACTTGCTGATAGATCAATAAATATCCTAAGGGAATCATTGAAGATGTTTTGGTCAAAGTTGACAAATTTTTTTTTCCAGCAGATTTTGTAGTGCTAGATATGGAAGAGGATAGAGACATTTCATTGATTCATGGGAGACCTTTTCTTGCTACTGGAAGGGCGTTGATTGATGTCCATCAGGGAAAATTAATTTTGAGGGTTGAAGATGAACATGTGACGTTTGATGTATTTAAGGCTCTCAAACACCCGAGACAGTCTGACACTTGCTACCAGATTGATATAGTAGATAGCCTTGTGGCATGTGCTTTTGATACTTCACTTCCGTTAGATCCACTTGAGGCTTGTTTGGTTCATTTTGACACTAAAAAATCAGAGAATTTAGAGATTTAGCAGTGTGGACATCATCTGGAGGCTTTACCCCTAATATATCCAAAGTGCAGAAGGGATTTTGAAGAGTTGGAAACCTTGCCAACTAAACCGGTCCCTTCGATCATGAAGGCACCAAAACTGGAGCTGAAGGAATTGTCTTCACATCTGCGTTACGCTTTTTTGGATGAGTCCTCAACATTACCTGTGATCATATCTAGCTCTTTATTGGAAGAAGAGAAGTTGCTGAGAGTACTCAAAGAACACAAAATAGCTCTGGGTTGGACCATTGCAGATATTAGACTTAATCCTACTTTGAAGGACGTAGTAAAATCTGAAATTTTGAAACTATTGGATGCGGGGATAATCTACCCTATTTCAGACAGCCAATGGGTGAGTCTTATTCATGTGGTCCCAAAGTAGAGGGGAATAACAGTAGAGAAAAATGAGAATAATGAGCTAATTCCTACAAGAAAGTAACGGGGTATAGAGTTTACATTGATTACAGCAAACTAAATGATGCAACAAGGAAAGATCACTTCCCATTGTCTTTCATGGACCAAATGCTCGGGAGGTTAGCTGGACAAGCTTATTATTGCTTTCTGGATGGGTATTCAAGGTAAAACCAAATTCCCATTGACCCTAGTGATCAAGAGAAGACCATTTTCACATGTCCAAATGATACATTTACTCTCAGGGGAGTGCCCTTTGGCCAATGCAGCACTCCAGCTACTTTTCAATGCTGTATCATGGCAATATTTTTTGATATGGTGCAGAAGTTTGTTTGAAGTATTTATAGATGATTTTTCGGTGTTTGGTTCGATATATGATGAATGTTTAAATTACTTAAGCTTGATTTTGGAGAGGTGTAAAGAAATGAACCTAGTTTTGAATTGGGAAAAATGTCACTTCATGGTGAAGGAAGGGATAGTTTTGGGACATCGAGTTTTAGCGCAAGGAATAGAGGTGGATTGAGCTAAGATTTAGGTGATCTAGAAGTTGCCACTACCAACATCAGCTAAGGGTATTCGCAGTTTCCTTGGACATGCTGGGTTATATAGGAGATTTCTTAAGGATTTCTCTAAAATCACTAAACCACCCTGTAAATTATTGGAGAAAGATGTGCCATTTAATTTTTCTGAGGAGTGCCTTAGTGTTTTTAACACCCTAAAAGAAAAGTTGACTTTAGCACCAATCATAGTTGCACCCTATTGGAGTATGCCTTTTAAACTAATGTGTGATGCCAGTGATTTTGAGTTGAAGCAGTTTTGGGGTAACGGAGAGATAAGATGTTTTATGCTAAATTCCAACGGAGAGATAAGATATTTTATGCTAGTTATTATGCCAGTAAGACCTTGAATGATGCTTAGACAAATTATGCCACCACAGAAAATGAACTGTTAGCAGTGGTATTCGCCTTTAAAAAATTTCGTTCATATCTTATTAGGTCAAAGGTGATAGTCTGTATAGATCACTCAGCTCTCAAATATCTTCTTACTAAAAAGGATGCAAAATCTAGGCTGATACGTTGGGTCCTACTGCTACATGAATTTGATTTGAAAATTAGAGATAAGAAGGGAACAAAAAACCTGGTAGCAGATCATTTGCCTAGACTTGAGTAGACTGAGTCTATTGTTGAGGAAGAGATTCAAGAAATTTTTCTATATGAGAGGTTAATGCAATTGACTAAGGCACATTGGTATCCAGATTTTGATAACTTTCTAGCCAATAAGATTATTCCACCTGATTTTTTTTATCAACAAAGGAAAAAATCTCTTTATGATGTGCGTTTCTTTTTGTGGGATGAGTTGTTCTTATATAGGAGATGACTTGATTAGATTATTCGGAGGTGTTTACCAGAGGAAGAGATGCAACCTCTACTAGAAAGAGTGCATTCTGGACTATATAGAGGGCATTTTGGGGCACAAAAGACCGCTGCAAAGGTACTGCAAAAAGGATTTTATTAGCCGACACTATTTCGTAATGCTTTCACCTTTGCGAAGAATTGTGATAGATGCCAACCTATGGGAAATATCTCTTCACGGCAGGAGATGCATTTAAATAACATCTTGGAGGTAGAAATTTTCGATGTATGGAGAATAGATTTTATGGGACCGTTTCCCCTGTCATTTTCGAATCGGTATATCTTGGTGGCTGTGGATTATATATCTAAATGGGTGGAAACAATAGTGCTAGCCACAGATGATGCCAATGTGGTAGTTTACTTCTTGAAGAAAAATATTTTCAGCAGGTATGGGATGCCGAGGGCAAGTATCAGTGATAGGGGAACTCATTTCTGTAACCGGCTATTCAAAGCATTATTGGCTAAATACGGTGTCCACCACAAAGTTGCAACAGCAAACCAATCACAGATAAGCGGGCAAGTAGAGACCTCTAATCGACAGTTGAAAAGGATTTTAGGGGCTACAGTAAACTCTTCATGCAAAGATTGGTTTAGGAAATTAGAAGATGCACTGTGAGCTTACCGTACAGCTTTCAAGACACCCATTGGAATGTCTCCATACCAATTTGTGTTTGGAAAATATTGTCATCTACTTGTTGAGATTGAGCATAAAGCCTTTTAGGCAATCAAGGCACTGAACTTTGATTTAAAAGTAGCAGGAGAGAAGAGGCTCCTACAGCTTAATGAGTTAGATGAATTTCGCCTCAAAGCACATGAGAACTCAAGGTTGTATAAGGATAGAACAAAAAGATGGCATGACAAACGCATCTAGCACAGAGAATTTAAGGAGGGTGAGCAAGTTTTACTGTATAATTCAAGGCTCAAACTTTTTCCTAGAAAGCTATGCTCAAGGTGGTCAGGCCCCTTCACCATCGCAAAAATAGTCCCTTATCGTACAATTGAACTCCATTATCCCGAAAAGGGGCACAATTTCAATGTGAATGGTCAATGGGTGAAACATTATTTGGTGGGGGATTCCATAAAAGAAGAATCTTCTATTAACTTGAAAGATGCTGAATGATCATTAACAAAGTCGAACTCAAGACTATAAATTGAGCGCTAATTGGGAGGCAACCCAATTTTCAAAGTTTTTTCTTTTATTTAATTGTTTTTTGTGCATTTAAAATTTATTTTCACATTATTTTTCTTTACCTTTAATTGCATTTTAGGTATGTAGCATGTCATCTCTAGTATTTCACATTTATGTTATCTTTGTTCCAA
Organism: Nyctanthes arbor-tristis; assembly: GCA_963692815.1. Lineage (NCBI taxonomy): Eukaryota > Viridiplantae > Streptophyta > Magnoliopsida > Lamiales > Oleaceae > Nyctanthes > Nyctanthes arbor-tristis. The sequence goes on from CAVNYN010269137.1 coordinate 33,107, forward strand.
AAAAAATGTAGACCGTCGTATGCAAACAGCGGCCAAGCCGCGGTCTTTGAATTTTTTCTGCTGCCTGTGGCAGGCTGCGGCTGACCCCTTTCACTTTTGTGTACCCTTAAAACACTTTTTTTACCCATTCTCTCGACTCCAACCCTTCAATTACACCAAAACCCATCTCTTACACTTGTTATTGACTTGTTCATATCAACATTTAAGGGTTGATTTTCTTGATTTGTGCATTACAAAGGTATGTGAACATCCCTACGAATTTTTGAAACTTGATTTGTGGTATGCTTCTATCTACATGGTACTATATGATGTTTAATGGGTTGAGAACGTTCCATAGATGTTGATTTTGTGGAGTACACTTGTTGATAGTGGATGAAATTTTCCATGGATAGATTATGAAGCCCTAAGAGCTTTGAATCTTGCTTAGGTCAGTTTTTGCACCCCATATGTTTGACGAATTGCCTCAACCAAATTGTTCCGATCTCATTGATTTAACTTTTATGGCTTAGGGTATTAACATGCTCAGTTTGGGGGAATTCTTTTATATGCTTTGAATACCAAAACAAAAGGTGAATGGGTGACCATTGTGTTGACATTGTAAGTGGCTTGGGATTTTAATGTTGTGGAATGTTGTTGTATGTTTAAGGTGTTCATTACATTCAATCCTTGAGATTATTTGATTCTTAGTGCCTTATATTACACTTTTTGCTTATAGGTTGTGACAATGCTACCAAAAACAAGAACTAGCAAAGGAAAGGCGGTGGCCAAGACCTCTAATGCTTCCAAAAGGCCAAGGGTAAAACGAAATTATCAGGCATTGATAAAACAAGGCGTAGGTATGACTTTTTTACGGATGCCAACTTCATTTATGAACGAGCAGTGGATAACTTAGCCTTAAAGAATGTCGGGGGTTGAGAATCTCATTGGTGCAAAAGGATAGAATAAGTTTTTGATCAATACACCACATAAGGTCTTCTTGGCCATTGTTCACGAATTCTATGCAAAATTTTATGCCACTATTGAGGATGAGCACCAGTTTCACACCTATGTTCGGAGTGTGTGGGTTTCTTTTAGCCAAGATGTTATTGCAGACTATTATTGGATACCTCGTAGGACATTAGAGTTGCCGGTCATACCTGATTGGAATATTGGGACCCATGACAGCTTCGATGAGAAATCTCTGAAGACATGTCCATCCAACAACAGGGTTACCCCAGTGTGCTCAATGTAAAATACAGGATCTTATATCATGTCCTATGCAACAATATTCTTCCAATATCCAACATTACAGATATCTATAGCAACAAGCTCCACTTACTTTATGCTTTCACACAGGGGCATTACCTGGATTTTGCAGGTATGATGTTTCACAAAGTGAAAGAAACAGCCAAGAAGACTGTAAAAGTCCAACTGGTGTGCCATTCTTTAATTTTGGGGCTTTCAAGCTGGCTCATGTGCATATGCTTCCGTCTGAAGAAGAAAAAACTGCAGCAAGTGCTCTAAATCTTCTCACTATACGCCAGTCAGATGTCCATTGTGTTAAAATCTATATTAGACAATATTTAAGTGAAGAAGAAGAAGAAGAGCAAGATACAATAGAAGTAATAGAAGCAGGGGGATTAGATGAGGAGATGGCTGGATAGGATCTTTAACAACCAATGTAACCACCACCGAGACATCGAAGAGGTGGTGTGAACTTTGGTCCACAGATGATAGTAGACAGGGAATTTCACGAGCAACAGTATCAGAGGCTTTATACGGAACAGTAAACCATTATTGAGACGATACGTACTGACCGAGAAGAGCAAAGAAGAGAGCATCCTTTTGCAACTACAACCACTGCCACCTCCTCCAGAGATGTGAGTTTCCGTCAGAATAAACATTGGCCCAAATAAGCTTTATCGGGTAATATCCTTTTTATGTTTTTCTTTACATTGGGACGATGTAAAAATTTAAGTTTGGGGGAGGTGTAACCTATTTTAGAAATTAACGTCTATTTTGGTGCTATTAACGGGTGGAATGTTATTCACTTAAGTTTTTATTTTTTAAGGTACTTATTGTTAATGTGTGATGTGTGATTTATTGTTTTATCGTTTTAGTATGTTATTGTTAATCTTTGATATCTATGATCAGTAAAAAAAAATTGTGACTATGTTTTTTAGTTGTCTCGTTGTGCCTTGTTGACTGGTTTGATTGAAATCATTTGAAACTTTTTTATTTATGATTTGTGATAGGGCATTGCTATATATTTTAAAGTTGGTGAAAATTGACTTGTCCACGCTTGACTTGTTCTTTATTTAGCATAAGTCACCATATTCTATATTTTGGTTAGGTGAATGTTTAGATATTAGTCAAAGTGGAGAATTAGAATACCCTCATTGTTCTTAGTTGCAAATCCTATCAAGTCTAAGTTTGGGGGAGGTTGAGCCTTGAGGATGCTAGTAAGGTTGATGTAGATTCCGTGCATGTTGAAAAGTTTGTGTGGGGTGTTTTCGACTAACCAATAGAAGCTAGGCAATGACCATATGCTAGTGATCTCATCCCTATTTTTTTAGTCTTGCATAGATTAGGTCCGGGGAAAGGAAAAAAATGAATGCCTTCGATGTGTCTTTACCACTCTCTGAAGCCTGTGTGACTTGAGCAATTAAGTCCTTATGGGTCTTTCAAACCTGGTGCCCTCAGTCAACTGAACTGGGAGTCATCAGCCCAAAGCTCACTAAAAGATCATATAGAAAACTCAGTGAAGAGGTAGATTGCACATAAGACATATGAGGCTATTGAAAAAAAAAGAAGAAGAAAATCTCAATACAAAAAACTAGAGAAAGATTCTGGCCTTCAGAAAAAAAAGAGGAAGATTGAATGATAGAATAATAAAAGCAAGACTGGTAGTAGGTTTGACCGTCTGGTGGATAGTGGGAAAGTCGGGGCTCTGACACCACAAAAAAATTGAGAGAATCCATATTGACTAAGCTAGTGTTTTATGGTAAGATCTAAACCAACTTAGTACTTCCTTGAGAAGTGAGAGATTTAAACCCTATAGCAAATATCCCTATGGAAAAAAAAAAGAGGAAGTGAGAAAAGAAAAAAAGAATAATAAGTTTGGGAGATCTGTGCCTCTTACGAGAGTGTGAGAACATATTTGACTATTGAAGCTCGACTAGAGTGTATGATGGTGGATGTGGTTATGCTTATTCTATAGTCAAGCATTGGATGAGTTCACTAATGGTTGCAATATTCTGTGACAGTCATAAATGACATAGATTAGGATGTTGGCAAGTCTATATTCTGTGTTATGTGTTTAATTTTATTTTGTGTTTTTTAATGTGATCAAGGAAATTTCTTGCTCGGGACGATCAAGGGTTAAGTTTGTGGGAGTTTGATAAGTGTAAGTTATATGCAAAATACTTCTCTTACCTTATTCAATTCTATAAGAAATTGAGCAGATTTCTACCTAAATTGTGTGGACATGGTTCATATAGGTAAAACGCTCAAATTCGAGTGATACAAGTGAAAAGAATGATTTTTGAACCAAAATGAGGCTTTACATTCAAGATATAGCAACAAGGTGGGATAGCTCGAGAATTTGGGGCGAAAAGACCAATAGAAATAAGTTTGAGGACTAAATTGCACTATTAGGGAACTTGAAAGAGACCATCTGTGCTGTGTCTAAATAGAGTGGGGACCTTTGTGAAGAGTTCAAGAAGTATGGAAACGTGTTTAAATGAAGAAAAAAGCCGAAAATGACCGTTGCTGCAAGAAAAAGTCAAATCAGGGATTAAACTGCACGTCATGGAAGTAGACCGCCGGTAGGCCTCTGCAAGCAAACCCTCGGCCGTCCACGGGCTGGACTAAAAATCTGCTGACCGCAGCAAGCACGCCGCGGCCACCCGCGGCCCGTATTGGAAAACGCCGTTTTACTCGTTTTGGCGTATTTTTTATATAAAGAAGGGTTCTAAGGCATCTCTAAAGATAAAAAGACGAAAACCTATCTGAAAATGCGGGAACTAATCACAGAAAATCACTCTTGAAGGCTTGGAGATTGAAGCGAGGGCTTGGATATTGAAGCGAGGGTTCTTGAGAAGATTGAAGCACGGAGTTTTTCATTTGGTGCAATCATTTTCTTCATTATTCTTCATCTTTTCTTTACAAGAATCTGGTCATGTATTCAAACCCTATGAACTCTTATATTATGATTTCCTTTACCATATGTAACTAATTTCCCCTGTTGAGACAATCGATGAAGTGATAGGCATGTTTTGATTATGTTCATCCCATTTATGATTGTTGTTGTTATTGCGTGCTTATTTTCTATTGTGATATTCGTTTACCTTTTATGAGCCTAATCAACTTGTAATTGTGTTTGTAAATTCATGAGGAGAACAAGAGGTAAGTCACCAATTTAGCACTTCAATAGAAAACATGAATTGCATAGAAGATAGGGATATACTTTTATAATTTGTGCAATCACAAAAATGGTTTCTTGTTAATTAATATATTCGATTAGGTTGAAATTCACATAGAGATATAGTGGGTTTACTTAGTTGGGTAAATTTGAATTTGCTCGAGAGAAGTTTTCAATTAAATTTGTGAAACTGGTTGTGAGCACGTAATGATGAATTATCATAAGTGAGATTGCATAATTGGAACGCCTGTTTATTCTAATTCATTAGTCTCAACGCCTTCATTTATATATTTCCTAGTCCATTAATTTGAGTTGCTTCTTACTTTTGAGTAGAAAAAGTATTCAGTTTAAATTTTAGCTTAAACGAACATTATTATTCTTTTGAAAACTTTTTAATTTCCTTATTTAATTGGTGTGAAATTAACTTAAGTGAAGTAGGTGATAACTTTCCCTGTGGAATCGATATTCAGGATTCATCTAGTCCTCTACTACTTGAACGGTATCATGCGCTTACGATTTTGCCTATCAATATCCCATCATGTGTACGTATAGCTGGAGAACATATGACAAGAGATTGTGATTGGTATTTTTGTGTTGAAACATAATATATTTCCAACCTCTTTTTGTTTCTCTGATGATTAAGTAGCATCATAAGATGACAAAGTGAAAGTTAACATTTAAGGTTTAGGTTATTAATTGAAGATTTGTATTTAGTTATGTTATTACTTTTTCTTTTACTATTACAATTTACATGGGTAGTGTACATGAGCGGAAATGAACTTTGGTGAAATTTGTGACAAACCAATTTATATGCAATAATTCAGTAAAATAATGTGTCATCATTGATATAAATACCAAGTAAAGATGACAAAAATGTCTGAGCGGAGGAAATGCTACATTATAAATAATTGTCCTTTCATGCGTCGTCTTAGAGTTACGTTATTGCATTGATATGTTCGTAAGTATTTCCTGTATTAAACTATTATTTTAAAAACTGGCGCATCTTTCACAAGTATTGTACTTGCTGAAAAAGAAAAATGTTTCTTTTTTAAAATATAATAACAATTGATTTCGTTTATAATCACACTTTAAACAATATAAAAAGTTTCTTAGTTACCACTATTATTATCACATTTTACAACTAGTGTCCCTAACATTTTAACTTTTTATCGATTATGTCTCTAAACTTTAATTTTGTGTTTTTACGTCCCGAACCTTTAGTGAAATCCCATTTTCTTCCCTGGAGACAAAAAAAACGTCAATTTTGACCGTTAATGACAGGGGTATTTTAGACAAAACAAAAAAAATAAATATTTTAACATATTTTAATTAAAAAATTTGAAAAAAAAAAGGAAAAGAAAAATGGTGAGAGGGGGACTCCCCCCACCCAAAACCAAGCTGCCGGAATGGCTGCCATTCTAGCAGCAAAGAGGGGAGAGGCTACCAGAAATGGCAGCCATTCCGACTGTCATTTCTGGCAGTGAAAGGGGAAAGTCTCCTCCCATTGCTGCCAAAATGGCAGCCATTTCCGGCTGCCATTCCGGCAGCAAAGGGGGGACTACCCTCCTTTCGCTGTCAGAAATGGAAGTCAGAGATTATGTGCAGATAGACAAGTGGAACTAAGATGTCCAGGTGGTTGCCAGAGGTATCGTTTACATAATGCTCTGATACCAAC
>CAVNYN010269138.1:0-39086 GCA_963692815.1 Nyctanthes arbor-tristis
GAGGGCGTGAAAGCTAGGTCTTGTTATCAGCTCTTAAGGTCGCTCTTGAGGTCGAGGACCTGAAAGTTAGCTCTCGAGGATAGTTCCTGAGGTCGATGACCTGAAAGTTAGCTCCTAAGGTTGGCTCATAAGGTCGCTTCTAAGGTCGAGAACCTGAAAGTCCGCTCATGAGGTCAGCTCATATGGTGGAGGGCCTAAGGGTTAGCTCTTGAGGTCGGCATATGAGGGCTGGCACTCCAAGTAAGCCAAAGCTCTGGCCAATGCTCCAAGCGAGCTTGCAAGCTCCAAGTGAACAAACATCATACGTGAGCAAGTGCCCCAAGCGGGCCAGTGCTCCAGCAGATGTTCCAAGCAAGCTTACAAGCTGTAAGCGAACAACTAGCACACTCGAGCCAGTGCTCCAAGTGGGCCAAGTGCTCCAGCCAACATTCCAAGGGAGCCCACGCACTCCAAGAGAGTAAACGACACACGTGAGATGGCGTTCCAAGTGGGCCAGCACTGCAGCTGACGCTCAAGGCAAACCAAACTTTGGAGCCTGATAAAAAAAAAAAAGAGGCTGAGAAGCACTTTCAGGGATAAACATTGGAGATGAGATCTTCTTAAGGTATGCTATATCTTCTTATACGACGATCAAAAGATTATTTTCACGTTTACCTACAGCCATCTAGCACGTTGAGCTTCAGGTCTATTTAACATTGATCTCCAACCCTGGAGTTGGTGCGTTGATGATCAATTTATGCTGATCTCCAGCCTCCTGAATGGCGTGCCGACGATCACTTTTGATTGATCTCTAGCCTCCAAACTTGGTGCACTGACGACCAATTTAGGCTGATCTCCAGCCGCCTGACGTGTCGCGTAGATGATCAGTTTCCTTTGATTTCCAGCCGCCTTAGTTGGTGCACTGACAATCAATTTAGGCTGATCTCTAGCCCCCTGAGTGGCGTACTGACGATCATTTTCGATTGATGTCCAGCCCCCTGAGTTGGTGCACTGACGATTAATTTAGTTTGATCTCCAGCCGTCTAACATAGCGCGCTGACGATTACTTTCAATTGATCTCCAACCTTTGGAGTTGGTGCGATGACGATCTACTTAAGCTGATCTCTAGCCGCCTGACGTGGTGAGCTGACGATCAATTTAGGCTGATCTCCAGCCACCTGACGTGGCGCACTGACGATCACTTTCCTTTGATCTCCAACCTCCAGAGTTGGTGCATTGACGATCAATTTTGGCTGATCTCCAGCCCTCTGATTGGCACACTGACGATCACTCTAGATTGATCTCCAGCCCCCGAAGTTGGTGCGCTGACGATCAATTTAGGCTGATCTCCAGCCGCCTAACGTGGCGCGCTAATGATCACTTTCAACTGATCAATAGTCACTTAATTTGGTGAGCTTACAGGCACCCTGTTCTAATCAATAGCTGTCTAACACGATGACCTTAAGATCTAGTCTTAAATGTCTAGTCATGTTGTTGTAGGTGAAGTGACATAAAGGATGACATCGAGATGTGGACCCAAACACTAGGTCACTAAGCTACATGCTTAGGACTTAAAGGTCGCATCATCCCCTTTACAAGCCTAAATGTCAATCATTGGTCTACAAGCTTAATGACTTTGACGACTTTTAGGGTTAGCACATCTAGCTAAATATTAGATAACCCGAAGTTTATGTCCCACATCTACAAGTTACATGGCTTATCAACCGAACGAACTAAAAGTTAGGATGATAAGTAGCAGGTCTAAAGGCAACGACCTGATAGTCAAGCTAACCCATTGCTGACTTGGAAACCTAAAGGTAATGCCACCCAAGGGAAGGTCCGCTAAACTGGTCAAAGGGCTATCGGTGAAACCTATCGATGACCTAAACTCGATATGTCTGATTCGCGACCTCATCATTTTATATAGCTAAAGGAGCTATGAGAATAAAGCATTCTTCATTCTAAAGAATCCATCAAAGTGTAGCCACCTAACCATATATGGCCAGGCTTACAGAATGGAGCTCGACTTCTAAGGGTTGTGCCAGTTGCTCTAACCTTTATAAAGCTCGATGAAGTTAACAGAGATAGAAGAGGTGGGTCTCCCGTTGCGTGATTTAGTTCACCAGCAAGTTTTAAAATGCAAGGTCTGAACTCGATGTACCCTCAACTCCAGACCTGGGGGGCATTTATTGTACCCCAAAATATGTGTCAAAGCTAATGATAGTCAAGTCAAGAATCAACAGGTTGACAAGTCAAAGTATACGTGGGATTGAGGACTAGAATGAGCCAAGATAATCATGAAGATCTATTTCAGTCATTTTGCAAAAGAAGTCTTCTAAATAATAAACAAGTACAAAATAAAAGGATTGGATAACAATTACCCAATACTTAATGGCAAAGGAAAGATTGTCAACCGAGTGGGAGCCACTTTGTGACACTCCCATGTGAAACGCCATCTCTCTCTCTCTCCCTCTCTCTCTCTCTCCCCCTCTTCCTTTTCAATGATAAAAGGGGAAGAATTCTCTCTCTATGGGATCTTTTTTCTCTCTCTAGGTCTTTGTCTCCTAGAAAACTTAAACCTTTCGGCTCATCATCCTTCACCCTCTATGACCTCCATTTTTCGCACAAAAATAAAAGAGATAGAGGAAAAACGTTCTATTCGAGGTGGAGATGATGACATGCCCCATATGGGTTTGATCCACTCAGAAGAACTCTCAAAAGTTCTATGAAAATTCAACTCGATTTTATTATTTATCATCTTCTTTGTTTGTTGGCTCGAATAGTAAATTTTGACATCAACATGGACATTGACCATCGAGTCTGTATGCTACTTTTAACAAACATCACATTGAACGCATCCAATATGTATTTGAATCTTAACATCTAATGTAATAAACTCTCTCTTTGCGTGACGCCGTCCAATTTGAAAGGAGATGAATTGTATATTTATATAGCATATATATTTTTACGTTGTCATTCTTATTAAGATTAGATATTGAATTCTTATTAAAATTCTTACTAAAATTAGATATTGAATTCTCTTTCTTTCGTTCAACTAAATTTTGGACAAATTTTAAAATAAAAAATTTTGTACAAAGTCAAATCTGTCAAAGGGTTGAACATATAAGAAACTTTAATTTTTTATTATAAATCGAGCTTTGAGGTTATTTTAGCTTCCACTATGCATATGGAAATTTCACTATTACAATAAGGTTAATTTCTTTTAATTATAATTACCTATATATTTCAATTGCTATTTACTTATCGGCTTAACGCGTCTTTGCTATTTAATTTTTTTCATTCATATATCTCTTTTTTTTTTTTTTGAAGAAACATTCATATCTCTTTTGAGCATATAAGAAACATTAATTTTTATTATAAATCTAGCTTTAAGGTTATTTTAGCTTCCACTATGCATCTGGAAATTTCACTTTTACAATTCTAATTAGACAAACTTAGAAATTTTTAATATTTAATTGCACAAAGTTTGGAAGTTTGAAGGTTAATTTCTTTTAATTAAAATTACCTATATATTTCAATTGCTATTTACTTATCGGCTTGACGCGTCTTTGCTATTTAATTTTTTTCATTCATATATCTTTTGACCTTTATATAATGTATTGATGTTTGGCCTTTATTCCTAATTTCAAAATTTTAGCTTTATTTATTTTTTTTTTACAGTTGTAATAATCATCTATTGAGAGAAACTCATATGTGTTTATTATTTATTTGTAAATTTGTCATTATTTATTTGGACTTTATATTTTGATTTACATGTTTGTTTTGGAAATCTCTTGGACAGTTGAAGGTCAATTCACCTATATCGTGTTTTAAATACCATCTCAATTATTCTTATTCGATGATTTAATCTCAATTCAAGGTAAATTATCTTTTTAATTCGAAGATAAATTTCTGCTTTCATTCCATTGATTCAATAGTGATTATTATTAATTAGGTGGGTAATAGTGTTTTATTTGTGTTGTTAATTGCTTTTCCCGTTAGGCGTGTATTTAGAAGGGATTATTAAATTAATTATTTTGATATAATATATAATGAATATTTTCTTGTATTTTGCAACCATTTATGGTTATTATTTTTATTTTTTTCCAAAATGCAGGACATGCGTTCTGTGGCGATTGTAAATATTTTATTCATATTATTAGCAATGTAATATTTTGAATGTTTTTAATTATTAATTAAAATAAGGGTGCTTATATTCACACTACAAATTTTACTAACCACACAACACATAAACTATATTTAACTTCATTTAACTTCACAAATTTTCATATTTAGGTCCTTAGCTTTTTTATGTCATAGTTTTATACATAATTCTCTAGTATTTACTGCATCTTGTATAAAGTGATGTCTATTTTATAAAAATTTGGTTAAAAGAAGCACTAAATATTTTTAAAAAGTAAAATAGTGAAAAATATAAAAACAAAACAATATGTTTTCTCATGATTTTAAAGTATATATTATCAAAATTTTTGGACTGAAAGTTATTGTTAAAAACAAGAAGATCTAATTAATGAGTTACTTCGTGAAATAATGAAACAAAAAAATTAAGGGGGTATAATGTCATAAAAAATAAAGTTGAATTCTCATCACATTTCATTTTTTCAAAAACTATACGTAAAAATATTTACAACAAATATTTTTAATACTTATAATATGTTATTCGCTTCATGTTTTATCTTTCAAGATCTATTATTTGGGCTGGAATCTCTTATATTTTATGGCTAAATTTAATTATAGAGATGACAAATTTAAATTTGATAATATTGTATATTTATCGTTGAACTTACGTTTTCGAATGTATTAAATGATGGTAATAGATTTTTCCCATTATTGCATATGTACAAGAGATTTGATATAAGAATGTAGATTATCTTCTAAACGATCTTGAACTTCACGATTACGAAGTCCATTGATCTTATTGATTCAATTAATGTATACTTTTGTTTTTATATTTTCTACAGAGGTGCAAATATTGTATATTTATTATGTAACTATCTAATAATATATTTTTAATAAGTTTGCATAGGTGGTTTAACTAGTATTTTATAAAAACAGTCCCCAATCTATGCTATCCTTATATTAGACTTTATTTATAGTTGAATAAATACCATTTTATTCAATTATTACATTAACATATTAGGGTGCTTTAAAAATAACTTATATTTGACTTTTCAACTATTTACTTTATTAATAAATAAATTATTCTTCATGGAAAAAAAAGTTTTAACTAAAATAATTTATCATTTACTAACAATTTGTAAATATTGCAATATTCAAAATGCTATTGTCTAGAGAATATAGAAATCTTAGAATTCTAAAGGGTCTTACAGTTATACTTCACAATTGACATACCTAATCTCGTCATAGATAGTCCAATCTCGTGGTATGTTCAACAATTTTCTCAAATAGATACATATCTTCTTGACCAGGAGTGAAACAAAAAAATACGTGTTGAAATATTGTTTAAATCAAAACATTAGAAGGTGTTTTGGTTTGTGGAAGTAGGAGAAATGGAACCAAAAATGAATGGAGAGAGAGAGAGGCACATACTAGAAATTACACTATGCGGTTGTAACGAAATTGATGTAGAACGAATCTACAATTCACACAAATAAAAAATTTTGGATTCAAATTGAAAATACTTAATACCTTATTCTAAATCAACCAAAAATCTTGTAACTAAGAAGTGATATAAATAGAGAAAAAAAACAAACCATAACAGTCCTTGAATGGGCGGGGATTATGAAACTAGTAAAATAAATAAGATTAATTCCTAATCGTTGGATATGTGTGGCAACCAAATAATTATTCTTACTCTTTAGATTTGTGTAACCACCAGGCAATAATATTTTCTAAAAATAAAGAAAAATACTAAATTTAATTAATTTGCTATTCCCATCTTCATTAGAAATGAACTGCAAGTCCGCACAAGCCTGCGAGGCAACAATTGGTGCCTTCGTTTTTAGGCACCAGTTCTGGTTTTGACGCTTTTCTTCACCCAAAAATGATATCTTTTCATTGAAAACTCTTGAATATCTATAAAAAAAAAAAACAAAGGGAGATAGATTTCGAGTTTATAAATCATTCCAAGATCCAAACACTTTGACTCAAACCAAAGAAACTCAAGAATCATAAGTGTTCATCAAGTTCTACACTTTTGCTTGGTGTTAAACTTAGTAAAGGCTTGAATAATCCTCAAAGCTTGTTGTCGATGGATCCCGTAAGCAATCTCTAAGATGAGAGGGTGGCAATAATCGCTTTAGTACAATGATTTCATGTCGTATTTAAGCCTCTTTCTGGGTGAATTTATTCTGTATTTTCTGTTGATTTTTATGTTGTTTATCAATCCATATATGATCTTCTTTCTTTGTAATTTATTTGTGGTTTTAGATTCTGACTCTTGTGATTATTTTCCGACAATACGGTCAATTAAGGAACAATGTATTTCTTCCAAGCATGTTCAACAATGTTCAATATATATTTCTTCAATTTTCTTCATCTTTGCTACGTTCCTTTAACCTATCTTCAACGTCACACTTTTTTTGGCATCATCCATCCATAATTTTGTTGGTTGGTACATCTAGTTTAGTCATTTTCATCTCGGGAATTGGCACACACTTCTTCAAACTTGGATTATAAGTATGCCAAATATCAAGTTTATATGGTTGTAGCCTAAAAGTTCTTATTATGCCTTTGTTGACACTAACTTCCCTAGTGGCATATGATGTCTATATTTACTTTTATACTGAGCTTCTTTGCTCTTTTCGGGTTTGTCTGATATATACTCATCTCTTTGACACCTTGCACATAGATTTTCCTCGGCCTACACAACAAAACCTTTCTTAATCCGCCCAAGTACACTCGAATATTTCTCCTCTTCTTCATCTATTACTGTTGGTGCACAACTCACACTAACTCAATTTGATATAGCGAAATGTACTATGGAAAAAATGGAGAGAGTAGTGTTTAAGAAGAATTGAGTGTGTTAGTGAGAACTTAGTATTTTTCTTGATTTCACCGTGTCTACAATGGTGTGTTAGAGCTCCATTTATAGCCTACCGAGCAAGTTGTGGAGGGAATAACATCATATCTGAACTTATAGGCTCATAAGTACCATATTTCTAGCTTCACAATATTTGCTCGGTTTCCATTGGTTAAAAGGGGTGGCACCGCTGATTTATTTAATACTTTGGGCCTAAGGACACTAGATACCGGCCTGACAAGCTATTTCCATTGGCTAGACCAACCGGTACTGAACTCTGCGATGGCAGCGGATGATAACGTCATACCTACCACTTGCAATGTTTAATCTGATCAAGATTTCCTTTTGTAATAATTATGTCAAAAGGAGATCTACAGCCATTTAGGTCTACTCTGATCCGACATCTATTGATTATTAAATATAATTCTTGAGCTCTTGTAGCTCGACGCTTGGCACCAATAACTCGCCTGTGAAGGATTTTCTCAGGTGATAATATTGGCCCACCAGCAATTACCAATTTAAAATTTGGCAGACTAACATTGGAAATGTTTGGCTTCTATTGTTTGTGGAAATAGATGTTTATCTGCCGCCATCTCCCTCTAAGCTTCAAACTTGATCCACCCAAACTCTATAGCCTCATGCAACAAGTTCTAGAATGCTAAAAAATCATTAGGCACATATGACTAAGTAGGAAAATACTATTTGTAGTAATCATTCTGGTAACTTTTTACGAAATATGATAAATTCACAATTTTACTCATATGTATTGGGTAATTGGGGGAAAAATAATTTAAAGATAAGATAATGAATTTATTATATTTTGTAAAAAAGTGCCTGAATGATTAGTTACAAATAGCGAAACTTGTCCAAGTATTACACCTTTTCTTATATTTTTTCCCTTCATCCGTTTTCGGCTTGGCAATTCATATTTATCAGTCTATATGTTTATTATCTTTGTAAAGTTGATCAGAAATCAAGTTAGCTTAAGTCACATCGAACATAATTAAAGATGTAGTTTTGTTCTTTTCCACTTTTCCTTTTTCTCCTGTAATCTCTTGTTATGTGTGCGTATGGCAGGATAATCTCATCATACATTTGGCAGAAGATAAATTTTTGGTACAACCATTTAGCAATTCAGCTGTATATAAATATATATAGGTCAGTAAAAAGATTATTATTATTTTTAATACAAGGGTGAGATAGGGAAAGGGAAGTGTCAGTGTGATTCGAATCTAAGATCTCTTACTCAAAATGTAAAAGCATCTCTAAGAAACTCTTCATTTGGAAGATACTCTTTATTTTGGAGAGTCATTTCTTAAAAATTAGCTCCAACCCTTTAATATAACTTTAGATTTTAGAGAACAGGTTTGGCTCTTAGAGTGGGACATGTGGCCATCAAGTCAAAATTTTGTATTGTAGGTCCCAGTGGGTCTACCATGGCCGATGACTTAGCAACCTAGCACCTAAGGCCCAATGTGGAACCATCAGGGCCCGACTCTTGAGGTCACAGTTCCCTGGCCAAACGGCTTACCAAACCGACTCTTAGACGCCAGCTAGAAGACATCTTGTGTGCCCACTTGCATGCCTTATCTTATAAGGCTTATGATACAATTGCATTAAAAGAAAAGTTAGCCTTTGCTCTTTGCATGACATCATTCAACAAGATGTTAGTCAACAAAGCTGGCAATTAGCTTCAGCTAATTGTACATGTGAGGCCTCTCAATGGTCGGACATTAAATGCTTGTAATCATTACTTGCTTAAAACTAATACTATAAATAGGAGAGGAGATGCTCAAGCATTAGTTCCTCCCACTCCCACAAAATCTTTGTTCTTCTTACATCTATTCCTCTCATTAACACCTTCCATAAATACACAGAAACTCTCTCATATCTTTGCATTTATTACTCAAACTAATGGAATATAAGTTTCCAATGTAAATAAATTCATTTGTTGGGTTAAAGTTGAAATTTGACGTTAACAAATTAGTGCTGTCTATGGGAAACATTAAAAAGAAAAATAGCAAAAGTTCCAGTAATAAGAAATAAGTCAAAGAGAAACTCTCTCATATCTTTGCATTTATTACTCAAACTAATGGAATATAAGTTTCCAATGTAAATAAATTCGTTTGTTGGGTTAAAGTTGAAATTTGACGTTAACAAATTACTGCTGTCTATTGGAAACATTAAAAAGAAAAATAGCAAAAGTTCCAGTAATAAGAAATAAGTCAAAGACGCTCTTAAAGATAAAGAGCGAGAAGTCACAATGTAGAAATCCTCGCTGGATTCAGAAGAAGGCATAGTTGCTTTTGAGTCTGAGCCTGAAGCTTTGAAGAGGCAGGTGGAGGCTCTGGCCTAAGAAGTCAAGTGGCTACAGGAGCAACATAACCCGTCAAATCCTCTTACAAGAGGATTCATCTTGGCGAGCTGAGTATGTTAAGAAACCTCCTCCAAGGGCTAATTCCCCAAGAGAACATGTGAGAACGAGGCTAAGCCTTACTCCCATGATGACTCAAGGTTCAAGACAACAAACTCAAAGCACTTGAGGAGTCCCGACCCTTCTTGGAAATATAGGAGAGAATAGTGTCTTCACTAGGCTGGAGCTTCAACCTCAACAAGGTCTGCACAGGCAGAGGTCGTCCAAGCCTCCACGTCCGAGGGAAAGAAGACAACGAAAGGGAAGCCCAACATCAGCTCCAGACTATGGCTATGCCTCGAGCGATCCCATGAAGTTCAGAGAGGTAAAAAAACCAGTTTCTTAGTGAGTCCACGAGCTGGAGAGGAATCCATTAAACGATCTTGAGCAAAGACAGTCCAAAGGGGAGGAAGTTGATGATTTCTAGACAAGCCATCCCTTTTTGTTCATTCAATGAGAGATGCCATTATGCTGTTAAAAAATGAAGCTCCCTAAATCAAAACTTACAGTGGTGAAACAGATCAAATTGTTCACCTCCATCGATATGTATCATGGATGGAACTTTAGAACGCAATGGGACCTATGATGTGCAAAGCTTTTACGCTTACATTGGAGGGTAATGAGCAGACCTGGTACAGCAGCCTGGCTCTCGACTCTATACAAAGTTGGAAGTAGATTTCTTCTAAGTCCGCCACACAGTTTATGGGGTCAAAGTCCAGGAAGACCCCCAAAGAAATATTAGGTACTATTAAACAAGGAAAGTTGGAGTCCCTGAACAATTATTTAGACCGCTTCAATAAAAAGGTCATAACGATGGAAAATGTGTCCTATGCGTCTCTCTTGATCGAGGTAAAGTCAGGCTTATGCAAGGATTCATGCTTTTGATGGGTTGTACATGAATATCCATAACTTGCTTACAAAGAGCTCTTGAAGAGAGCAAAAAATACATCAGTGCTAGAAGGCAATCGAAGGAGGTTCTAAATCTAAACGATGTGTGAAACTAAGAAGAAGAATAAAAAAGGTAGAAAGGACCAACGAAGAAATAAGGACTCGTCCACCTCCTCAAAACCATTCACTAGGATCAACACTTTCGTTGACCACATTTTCAATCTCTTGAAGAATGAGCCAATATTACCAAAGGCTAAACCTATCAAGAAGCCTTTGAAGAATGCTAATGAGTCCAAATATTGCAAGAACCATAGAGTCATAGGTTATGACACCGATAAATGTCGGCACCTCAGGCAAGAAATTGAGAAGCTCGTCGAGAAGGGGTACCTCGCTGAATACTAGCCAATCACCAAGGATAGGATAGACCAGCTCACCCCCAAGTACACCTCAATATCCAAGCTCCACAGAACTGACCTCCAGCTGAGATCTGCACGCTTATCTGTGAAAATCAAGGCATGAAGGGTTCTAAGAGACAGAGGTGAGGTCTCGTGAGAGAAGCTTAGAATCATTACCAACTATTCACAGCACGAGTCCTCACCATTCAAACGAGCTCTTTAACTTTATATGAAGAAGATGTATATAACACTCTACATTGTCATAACTATGCCAGTCTCGGGAATTAAAGTATACAAGACCTTGGTGGATAATGGCATTTCCATGAACATAATCTATTGGAAGACTTTCAAGTAGAGGAAAATCGACCAAAAAAACTTGAGCCCATACAGTAAAAGGCTCCAAGCTTCACTGGTGATTTTGTCGAACCAAAGGGACAAATTGCACTTATGGTCGAGCTAGGATAGGAGCTATGTAAAAGAGGATCATGGCCGACCTTGTGGTCGTCGAACCCCCCTCAAATCACAACGCCATCTTAGGGCTTCCTATCTTCTACTAGCTCAGAGCTGCGACTTCTAAATTTCATTATGTTATGAAATTCCCAACTGACCACGGAACAACTACTGTAAAAAGCAGCAAGCAGCTCTAGAATGTAACTTGGATTACGCAGTGTACCTCACCTACCTCATAGGTCGACCCTTGATTATGGAGCTAAAAAGCCTGGGCACAAGCTCACGCTAAAGACGAGCTCCACACTACAAAACTGGATAGCTCCAGGCTGGAAGTGGAGCTAAAAATTAGTGCTAAAGGAGCCAATGGGGACATAGCTAATTCAATTCCTAAAACAAAACTTGCATATCTTTGTGTGGACTCATAAGGATATGGAAGGAATTGATCCTGAATATGTTGATCCCGAGTATGCTTCCCACAAGCTCAATATAGATCCTAATGCCAAATCTATGAGGCAGAAAAGGTGACCTCTCAACAATGAGAGCTATGAAGCATTGCCCAACGAGGTAGACAAACTCCTAGGAAATAAACTTATAAAGGAAGCCCTATAGCCCCAGTGGGTAGCCAACCTTGTACTTGTCAAAAAGAGTAATAGGACTTGGTGGATATGTATTGATTTTACAGACCTAAATAAAGCCTGTCCAAAAGACAGCTTTCCCTTCCCAAGGATTGCCAAATGTTGACGCAGCGGTAGGCCACGAGCTCTTAAGTTTCATGGATGCTTACTCAGGGTACCATCAAATCCCCATGAACCCTAGCGATAAGGTGCACGTTTATAACTGATGAAAGGCTTTATTGCTACTGGATAATGCCCTTTAGGTTGAAGAATGCTGGGAAGACTTATCAAGTCCTTGTGAAGCCATGTTTAAGGATCAGGTTGGCAAAACTATGGAGGTATACGTAGATGACATGCTCGTCAAGAGCCTCTAGGCTAGGAACCACATTAAAGAGCTCGATAGGATGTTCCAGGTCCTCAAGAGATACAAGAAGAAGTTGAATCTAGAGAAATGTTCTTTTGGCGTAACTTCTAGAAAGTTTCTAGGATATATAGTTAACTAGTAGGGCATTGAGGCCAATCCGGAGAAAATCAA
This sequence comes from Nyctanthes arbor-tristis, assembly GCA_963692815.1. Taxonomy (NCBI): domain Eukaryota; kingdom Viridiplantae; phylum Streptophyta; class Magnoliopsida; order Lamiales; family Oleaceae; genus Nyctanthes; species Nyctanthes arbor-tristis. The sequence goes on from CAVNYN010269138.1 coordinate 12,278, forward strand.
GGCCGTTTTGGATATGGAGCCACTGAGGTCCGTAAAGGAGGTCGAACATCTGACAGGAACAATTGCCACACTCAATCGCTTCATTTCCTGGTCGATCTATAAGTGCAAGCACTTCTTCAATGCCATAAAGAAATCCAAGGATTTCAAATGGACCAAGGACTACCCAATTGCATTTAAGGAACTGAAGGAGCACCTCTATCTCCTCCACTGCTGTCAAAACTGTGACAAAGAGAAACACTCTCATTATACTTATCTCAACTCCTAGTTTATTATATCAGCCATGCGCTACATGATTTGGAGCTCAGGTATCTTTATATGGAGAAGCTGGCATATACCTTGGTGATGGCATCGAAGAAACTCTACCCCTATTTCCTCAAGCATACTATTGAGGTTTTAACAAATGCTCTGCTAAGACAAGCACTTCATAAACCAGACCGATTAGGATGGCTGGTCAAGTGGTCAGTTGAGTTCATCTATTATGACCTCTGTCATAAGCCTAGAATAGCTATCAAAGGACAAGCTTTGGCCGATTTCATACTAGAGCTCATATCGTCTAAACCAAAATTGAAGACCAAAGTCTTCTGGCTTGGGAGCTATTCATTGACGGACTGTTTGCTGGGGCATGCATCGGGGCAAAGATAAGCATGGCTAAATCTATATGAACCATTGTCAGGAGATTAAGTTTAGGTTCCCAGTAAAAAACAACAAAGCCGAGTATGAGGCTTTCTTTGTAGGAATAAGCATGGCTAAATCTATATGAATCAAGAGGATGATTATCAAACATGACTCTCAACTTGTGGTAAACCAGGCAAGTGGAACTTATGATGTGAGAGGTGAAAAGCTTTCTCAAAATCAAGAGAGACTATTAGATGAGCTAAAAGGATTGGAGTGGTATGAAATCATGAGATTCCCAAGAGTTGAGGATAGCCGCACATATGCGTTAGCTAAACTTATTACAAGCAAAAGAGCTGGTGAGCTTAGGAGCACTTTAACTAAATTACCCCAAAGCTCTTAACCTCCGGCCTTGGGGCGAACTGTAACATAAATCATTTCTTTCCCCCCGTAGAGGCCTTCAATTGATAGTAGGAATTGAAGTCCTCAGGGAAAGGAAATGCGAACCCTTGTCCTTCCAAAAGGCAAGGACCCCAAGTAACGTGTTTTACCTGTTTGGAATGATCTAAAAGGGAGCAACTCCCCATTACCTAAGAATCCTAGCCACATATCGAGAGAGAGGCACCCAGAAACCCAACTCGAACATTTTTGAATTCACATCTACACAACCCACAGGGGGCCAATAAGCTCGCTCCCCTTCATAGGGCACCCACAAAGCCACCTAATCTGGTACGCGGTACTTCTGCCTAATTACATGGAGATCAGTTTTCCTAATTTGAGAAGGGAAGTTCTTACAAGTCTAGGACTCCTCTACTCCGCCTACCATTGCAGGACGTCGCCCACTTACTGCTCTCATAGTGTAGCCGATCCTAGCCACCGAAAATCCCCTTAGAGGAACAGCCATCAGTGGCACCTGATCCCCATATCCCATCTGGTCGCTTTCTATGACATCCTCACCTTCCATATCTTCCTCTTTACTCATCCACTCAACCTAGATATTTCCTCCATTTGAAACCGTCTTTTCATCCTCGCTCATCCACTCGACATCGACCACCACTTCAACCTCTTCTATGTTTGCAGGTCGAGATCCGTCACTATATTCTATCCTTTAACACCTCGATGGTAATGATGAAATAAAACTATTCCCAAACTCCTAAAAAACCCACAAGTCCTAAGGTAAAAGGGAAAAGAAGAAACCTCCTAGTGGGTGGAGGAGAATTTTACCTGTTCAAAGTTCTTCTTCGAGGTCGTACGAACTTTCTGAAAGATTGGGAGCTCTTTAGAGAATTTCTAAAGTAAAAGGACCCGGATAATCGCAAAGGAAAGCAAAGTGGGAAAGTGTGAAGGAATGGGGTATAAATATGGAACAAAGGAAGAGAGAGACGGGTGGCCTAGGTAACCGAAGAGGCATCAATCATTCAAATGGTTGACACTCTCTCTTCTAATACACGCTATGCCATTGAGCAGGTACCACGTGTCCAAGGGGATATTTTTTGAAATTCAAAATACCAATGTATGGCAATAACGCATTGGGAATGGCTATGATCGATGAGACCTTTCAAGACCGCTCTTCTTATGATCCATGAGCAGCGCCCTCGAGGGGACATTTTTTGGTCATCGAGTCAACATTTTGTACGATAGGTCCCAATTGGTCTACCATGTCCGACAACCTCGCAGCCTAGCATCTAGAGTCCAATGTGGGACCATCATCAAGGCTCACCTCTTGATCAGGTCGCCAGCACCCTGGCCACGCGACCTACCAAACTGACTCCCAGACGCCAGATGGAAAACAACTTGTGTGCCCACTTGCATGCCTTATCTTATAAGGCTTAGAGTACAATTACATTAAATGAAAAGTTAGCCATTATCCTTTGTATGGCATCATTCAACTAGTTGTTAGTCTACAAAGTTGGCATTTAACTCCACCTAATTGTACTTGCAAGGCCTTTCATTGGCTAGACATTAAATGTTTGTAATTATTAGTTGCTTAAAAATAATACTATAAAGAGAAGAAGAGATGCTTCAAGCATTAATTTCTCTCATTCCCACAAGATCTTTATCCTCTTATATCTATTTCTCGCATTAACTCCTTCCATAAATACACAAAAACTCTCTTATATATTTGCATTTATTGCTCAAACTAATTGAATATAAGTTTATCGCGTAAACAAATTCGTTTATTGAGTTAAAGTTGAAATTTGACGTCAACCAGACCCACTCTCTATTTTACTTTTGTATTACTGCATTTAATGCATTTACACTTTCAATAATAGCTATTTGGATATATAAATATAAAGAGTGTTTTGGAGGATGTATAATATTTTACTCTTTAAATTTAGTTGTACTTTAATTTTTTTAAAATGGTCTTTAATAGGACTCTTGAAAATGCTCTAACTACTACTAGACTAGTTCGACCCACAATTATTATAAAAAAGAAATCATTTCTTCTCCACAAAAATCTCCAATTTGTTTAAAAAAAAAAAATTAGCTGCAAACAAAAAATATGGGCAATGTTTCCTAAAGGGGAACTTAAAGCCGAAAGAATAGTTGATGAATAGATGATTGACTATTGGATCCAGACAATGGCAGACAAGGTTTAATGAATTTCATGAATTGGAAAAGATAAATCTAGCATAAGACTAGGAAAAAGCACATGGCAACTCCTCATCACAAGGTTTGACTCACACAAAGAAACATATACTTAAATCATATTTCTTATACAAAGGGACAAATAATTTTAGGAGAAAAGTATATCAACTTATAGTAGCTAGGTAGGTGGTAATCTCATCCCTCTCAATCTAGGGGGTGAAACTGTTGTTAACCACTGTAAATCCCCCGTCGACTGCCAAATTTTGGCCGCTAATATACGCCGATTCATCTGATGCTAGAAATAGTACCGCCTCGGCTACATGTCTAGCCTTCAATACGACTCCCTTCAAATTTGCTGCAGCAGATGTATTTTCTTCAACTTGACTCGGCTTCAGATTATAAGCCTTACACGAAAGTGGTGTCGCCACCCCGAACGGTGAGATACAATTAACTCTAATTCCATACGCACCCAGTTCATTGCACGCCGTGCGCATCAAACCCACCAAAGCATGTTTCGATATTGTATAAACATGAGGGCCACCGCCCCCGATGCATGCCGCAACACTAGCCGTGCATATAATCGATCCCTTAATTTTTCTCGCCACCATTGCTCGTGCAGCATGCTTTACTGTTGCAGCAACTCCGCGCACATTTGTTGCCATGGTGTCGTCGAATCCATCAATATCGAGTTCCATCTTACTATTTAAAGCGCCTATGACTCCAGCATTGCTAAACAAAATATCAAGACTCCCATATTTTTCCAAAGCGTATGAGACCAGATTTTCGACCTGTTTTTCATCTCTTACATCGCAATGATAATAACTTACTTTGTTCTCGGATCCTATCGAGCCGATGAGTTGATGGCCTAGTTCGTCTTGTACATCGGCCACCACAACCGAAGCTCCATGCTCAGCAAATAATCTGGCAGCGTCTTCGCCGATGCCACTGGCGCCGCCAGTTATAATAGCCACTTTACCTTCCAACCTAAAGACAGAATGAAATGCTGGTAAATAATTCGTTACATCCAAATTAAGAAGCTTATAGGTTAGGGCTGAGAGAATTACCTTCGCTTCGACATTAATGGGGTACTTTGGTGACTTCCTACGTACGTGGGATTGCTCAAAATATGTTTATTGTACATATGAACTCTAGTCCTTATTATATATAATAACTTCATTTTTTCTTTAAACAGTTGAGATCTGTATTTAATTAATATATTTCACAAGTTAATGAAGTTCTCTCAATAGTTGAATGAATTTTTGCAAGCATATATTCAATTATTAGTACTTTTATAGTTAAGGGAATACCGAAGACTCCATACTATATTCCTGATCTTCATCCCTCTCAATTATAGTCTATCTTCTTTGTGAAAATTTAGCTAACTTCTTTTTTTGGTGCCCATATCTAACATAAATACAGTGATCTACATATGAGAATATAATGTCAAAGTGGAGTGGGTCGTTACAGATAGTGTCAGAGATCGGAAGAGCTCAAATGGAAGTGTGGTCAATGAGGACGTTGGGCACCCTTAGGAAGGGTGACTGTGACAGCCTCAATCTCACATCGCTTGGGTAAAGAATGTGAGACCAGTTTATAATATAAGAGCCCACTCCAACTGACATGAAGCCTTCTGGGTGGAAATCTAAGGGCAAAATGTGCGGGCTAGTTTGAAGGCAGACAATCATATCAGTATGAAGGTGGAACAATAATAAATAAACGGGAACATTATAACTAGAAAAACTATTGTAATTATTATTGAGAGTACACATTGGATGTGTGTTAAAACGACGGCAAGTATGTACAGCCTCAATCTCACATCGCTTGGGTAAAGAATGTGATACTAGTTTATAAGATAAGAGCCCACTCCAACTGACATGAAGCCTTCTGGGTGGAAATCCAAGAGCAAAACTATGCGAGCTAGGTTCAAAGCAGACAATATCATGTCAGTATTAAGGTGGAACAATAATAAATAAACCGGAACATTATAATTAGAAAAACTATTGTAATTATTATTGAGCGTACACATTGGATGTGTGTTAAAACGACGGCAAGTGTGCTAGTTAAATGTCAAAATTAATATTCCATTGAATGTGTTAAATGTGATTGTTAAAAGACTCGTTTTACCAACTTAACTTAGTTTCCAAATTTAGTAAACAAACATTACATGTGAAATGTCATTTTTTTTAATATTATAGTAACTTTTGAAAGAAAATGAGCCTACTTGGATTCGAGTGAATTTAATATTTTGATTTAACATATTGAGTGTGACAGAAAAATAGTAATTAAAGTTAACTTGTATATATGATATTTAACTATCATTAAAATTTATTTTGTTATTACCTGTGTGAGCTAAATTAAGCACATCCACAGTGGAATCTCTTTATCTGTGTGAACAATGAAAGTGAAATTCGTAGGGATCGAGTGGTATATCATAATGTTTTTTTTTTTTTTGGTACAAAGAGGGATTGGGGGAGGGGGATTGTGGGGATTCAAACCCGGGTAATCTCGGTAAGGGTTAAGCCCTTAATCACGTGGGCTAACTCCTTGATCCCGTATATCATAATGTTTAGCGGTAACCAAAAAAAAAAAAAAAGTAGAAATGAAATAAAGTTTAAAATAGGCTTTCACCTTTGTAAATTATTGAGATGATCACAGGGGAGTAGGATACAATGCTCGAGAAGAATTGGAAATTTATTTGTTTTATCATCATCAATCAATGTATAATTAATTAATTAATTGTGAGTCAACCCTTCAAAGTTTTCTCTTCATAAAAAAAACCCTTCACACTTTTAATTAATAGCATAAAATATGATGGGTGTGTTTCCCTTCGTTCAATGAATATGACTAACACATTTTATATATTTTAGGTTATCTCCAATTCAGAAGGGCATGTGAACATTTGTATTAATTATTAATATTCTCTCTCTTTTCTTTTTTTCTTTTTTCCACCTTATTCCAAATTAATACATAGTTGTAATTACTTATACAAGACGGCATTTAGCAGCAAACCCTGAGGACAATCATAAATGCATCCAGCAAGGTTTAAGTGTTGAGGGTTACAGATTTAATAGAGTTTTCAATGCAGTGTTTGGGATCTTCTGACGAGCACTGTCGACGACGATGACGGTCCATGTCCCCACTGTCGATGATGGCGGAAATCGACAGTGATTGATGGTTGAAGCACTGTCGTATTTGTCCACTGTAAACAACGAAATTACCCCATTTTCACTAGATTTTACCACGAATCCACAAAATTGAAAAATCTATTATTCGGTTGGTCAACTTGAAATCTTTATCCTAATTCCAGCTATGGTTAAAGGTTTATTTATTTAAGAGAATCGTTACTAATTTACTTTTTAATTATTATTATTATTATTACTAAAGAGTTTAGGTGGATTTAATAAGTTTAAATTGTCTACTTACCATTCATTTAGTGGATGGTCTTACCACTATAAATATAGGACCGTCCTACCTAAAACTCTTTTGTACAAATTTATACACCTTATATAAATAACATTTCATTGGATTACCTTATATAAGTTGATGTTCATGTAAACCAGAATATTTTGGAAGGGCCGGGCACAATTTTGTAAGAGTTTGTCTTGAGACTGATCTAGTACCATATGTATGGCACCATATGGTGTCATATAGTCATGTAGTGTGTCCTGATACACGTCATATGATCATATAGTATTGTATGGTATCATAATATATGGTGCTAGATCAGGACTAACTACAACAAATCAGGCCTATAGGGGCGACTTTGTCGCTGCTATAGGCCAAAATGTTGCCCCTCTAGGACGATATCGACGGATTTCCCCGACGACCAGATTGTTACTATAGGCGCGTACCAATTGACTTCTAGCGACAACATGTTTATACTATAGCGGCGACACATTATAGGGAGGACTTGGTGTCCCCGCTATACATTTTACCCTTTTTTGTCAATTAATTTTTTAAAAACAATTTTTTACCCGACCCACCCCGCTCGCTGCATTTCTCTCATCCCCATATTTGTTTTGAAAGCATGAGGAATCGAATCATGACCCTCCCTCCACACGCATAGTGCCTCCCCATTTGAACTTAGTTAATCTTTACTTAATGGCTTGCTTTTTTAATATATATTTTATAGATTTTTACAACTATAGTGACAACTGTGAGACATATAACAACTTGTCGTCAGTAAAAATAAGAAACAAAGGCGGGAAATCTTCCCACCAATAGTATAGCGACGACATTTAGACCTCGGCGCTATAGATCAAGACATATAGCGGCGACATTGACGTGTCGTCGCTACAATCAAGAAATATGGTGACCAAAGATATATTGCCCCAATAGGTTATATTTTTAGCAGCGACAGTAGATATAGTCGCCGCTATAGCTTACATACTGGGTCTCACCTTTCATCATACGGTCGTCGTCATATATGGTACCTATAGGGACGCTTCAGTTTTCGTTACTAAAGTTTCATCGTCGTTGCTCATATTTCTTGTAGTGTATAGAGTTTGTATATTCACATAAAGTTTTAGAAACAGCTTACAAAATTATTTAACTGCCTTTTATTGAGTAAACTAGTTATTTGTTCAAATTTCCACGTTGTCTGACATACGTGCTGGTTCATAAAAGTATAGTTTCTCCCAATAAAAATTTCGAAATACACTATTATATGTTAATGTTTTTTCTTCTACAATTACTTCTAATTCTTCTAACTAGTTATTTCACCTGTGCATTACACGAGATATTAATACTAGATAATATAAACAATTTAAAAAGATTAAACCTAATTGTATTAAAGAGATTTAAGCTATAATATTTGATCGTTTATATGTGTGTAAAGAAAAACAATATAAGTTCTACCCAAAATACGATATCTTTCATTAATAACGATAAAAAATGGTCTAAAAAAACCTAAGGAACACATTGAAGAAAATTTGCAAATATTAGAACTAATTCGGAAAACAATCCAATGGTACGACATAAAGGCGGATGTGGTTCACCGGTTCACAATAAGGTTTTTTTCAATAACGATCCATTAAAATTTTGAACTTTTTGGAAGTAAGTTTAAGGCCCATAAATTTAGGCCATATTATGCATAACTCTTCTCCAAGTATCTTAATATAGGCATACATCATTAACTCTTTTCACTAAATAGCGAATGTTGGATTCTCTTTAAATACCTAATGCCCAATTTTCAATGGCTCTTAAATGAGGAATAAAATTTCAACTTTTTTTTGAAATGGTCAAGATCAAAAAATTATAAAATCGAATGTTCTTTTTCCACATAATTTTAGGTAAAAATTATTTTATTTCAATTATTTAATTAAAACGAGTCCGATGACCTTGAATCATTAGGTTATTCAGTTCGATAACCAGTCTGGTTTTTTGAATATTTGCTAATCTTGTAATCAATCCAGAAAACAATATAACTATGTGAGATAAAAAGGGATACGGTTCAAAGGTTCACAATAAACATTTTTCAATAATGATTCATTAAAATTTTGAACTTTTTGGAAGCTTAAGACTTATAAGCTAAAGCGATATCATGCATAATCCTTCTCCAAGTAACTTATTATAGGCCTACATCCTAATTCTTTTCACTAAATAACCAATATGAGATTCCCTTTCTATGCTCAAAGTCACGTTTTCAATGACCCTTAAACTATAATATTTGATCGTTTACATGTGTGTAAGAAAACAATATAGGTGCTACCTGTAATATGATATCCTTCATTGATGGAGATAAAAAAAGGTATGAAAAAAACCTAAGGAAAATGTTGAATAAAATTTGTGAATATTGGAACCAATCTGGAAAACAATTTGACGGTACTGTTCACCGATTCACAGTAAACTTTTTTCAATAATGATTTATTAAAATTTTGAATTTTTTGGAAGCTCAAGGCTCATAAGCTAAGACTCCATTATGTATAACCCTTCTCCAAGTAGCTTAATACCGAAATACATTCTCAATTCTTTTTACTAAATAATCAATATGAGATTCGCTTAAAAAAATAAAATTTCAACATTTTTGAAAATTGTAAAGATAAAAAAATTATAAAATCGAATGTTTTTTCCCACATTATTTTAGGTAAACGTTAATTTATTTCAATTATTTAATAAAACTAGTTCAATGACCTTGAATCGTTAACTTTTTCGGTTCGATGACCAGTCTGCTTTTCTGAACATTTGTGAATACTAGAATCAATTGGGAAAACAATCCGACGGTGTGAGATAAAAAAGAATACAGTTCACCAGTTCACAATAAACTTTTTTTTAATAATGATTTATTAAAATTTTAAACTTTTTGGAAGCTCAAAGCCTATAAGTTAAGGACCTAATATGCATAGCCCTTCTCTAATTAGCTTAACATAGACATACATTCTCAATTCTTTTCATTAAATAACCAATGTAGGATTCCTCTTCCACGCCCAAAGTTACATTTTCAATAGGCCTTAAACTATAATATGTAACCGTTTATGTGTGTGTAATGAAAAACAATATAGGTGCTACCCATAATATGATATCTTTCACTAATGAAAATAAAAAATTGTCTAAAAAAATAGATCGGAAGAGACATCTGAAAAAAATTTGCGAATACTGTAACCAATTTGGAAAACAATCTGACGGTGTGAGGTAAAAGACAGATAAGGTTCACCAATTCACAATAAATTTTTTTTAATAATGATCCATTAAAAATTTTAAATTTTTGGAAGCTTAAGACCCATAATCTAAGGCCTTATTATGCATAACCCTTCTATAAATAGCTTAATACAGACATGCATGCTCAATTCTTTTCACTGAATAGCTAATGTGGGAATCTGTTTCTATGCCTAAAGTCATTTTTTCAATGGCTATTAAAAAAGGGATAAAACTTCAACGTCTTTTTAAACAGTAAAGGTAAAAAATTTTAAAATCAAATATTCTTTTTCCACGCTATTTTAAGTAAAAATTAATTTATTTCAATTATTATTTTAAAGTCAGTCTGATGACCTTGAATCGTTAGCTTTACTGGTTCGATAAATGGTCTGATTTTCTGAATATGAGATAAAGACGGATACCGATTCACAATAAACTTTTTTTCAATAATGACTCATTAAAATTTTAAACTTTTTGGAAGCTCATGAAAGCCCATAAGCTGTGGCCCTACTATGCATAACCCTTATCCAAGTTGCTTGATACAGAAATAGGTTCTCAATTCTTTTTACTAAATATCCAATGTGGGGTTCCATTTCTATGCCCAAAGTCACATTTTCTGTGGCTCTCAAAAAATAATTAAATTTCAACCTTTTTTAAACGGTAAAAATCAAAAAATTATAAAATTGAATATTCTTTTTCCACATTATTTTAGGTAAGAATTAATTTATTTCAATTATTTAATTAAAATTGGCTTGATACCTTGAACCTTTAGCTTTTCTAGTTCGATGACTGGTCCAATTTACTGAACATTTGTGAATACTGGAGTCGATCTGGAAAACCATCCGACGGTGTGAGATAAAGATGGATATGGCTCACTGGTTCACAATTAACTTTTTTCAATTATGATGCATTGAAATTTTGATGTGTATTACCCGTTTGGATAATGTCACAACACCCCAAATACCATTAATTTTCTATGCTGGGGTAAGTAAAAATTCCGACAATCGCTTATACGACAATGCACAAAAAATCCTCGAAAGAGAATACATTCAATGCAGCTTTAGTACACGCAATGTTGGATTGAATGTATTCTCCTTTTAGGACTTTTCTTGCATTGTTGTACAAGCGATTGTCGGAATTTATTACTTGTCCAAGCATAACTCAGTATAGAAAATTGCAATCTATCTCAAAATGGTACTCTGGGTATTGTGACATGCTGTTAATATGCAAAATAAATAGTAATATTGTAAAAAAGAAAAAAATATTAATATCAGTTTGGTAAACGAATGACACTTTATGTGTAATGCTGGATTGAATGTATTCTTCTTCGAGATTTTCGTGCATTGTTGTATAAACGATTGTCAGAATTTACTACTTACCCAAGCATAGCATCGCATAGAAAATTACAATCTATCTCAAAATGATACTTGGGGTATTGTGACATGTGGTTAATATGCAAAATAAACAATAATATTGTAAAAAAAAAGAAAAGAACATATTAATATCAGTTTGGAAAACGACCGACACATTATATATCGTTATCATTTTGTAAATCCAATTATTAATAGGTAACACGTCAAAATTAAATGGTGGTTTACTAAGTGATCAACCAGTAAGACTTAAGTTTAATGATGGATTAATAACTTAAAGATAAGTTTAGTGACCAACCAATGACATCTTATATATTTCAATGATGGTAGAAGTATTTCACTTGCCATGTCAGTTCACCGTTAAGCCACATCATCACCTTTGTCAATTGTAACTAACATAATTTGTCTCAATGATGGATGAGAAATACTTTTATAAGTTCAGTGATGGATGAGCAGCACTTTTATAAGTTCAGTCAATAATGGGTAACAAGTTGAAGTTCAATGATGATTTAGAAATAAAAGAGTAAGTTGAGTGACCAAGTGTGTGTATTTAACTCTGTAATTGCTCATAAGCTTTTTGGCTCCTATTTATTGTGCAGTATGTTTTCAGTATATTCTCTTAGCTTCCATAACTGATCATGGTTATGCTTAAATCTTGCCATCCTATATACTAAAAACTTGTCATCCTTTGACATGTAAACCCCCAACATTTGTTCCTTGTGCCAATGTCTCTTTTAATTCAATGTACATAACTCTAAAGGACAAAGATCTTTCTTCTGGTATTAATTTTATCGCGTTTTCTTTGTCAAACATTTTTACTTTAGATTCTCCCATTATGGGTTTATTAGTAACTCCTAACTTCACAATATGTTCTGCTTTTAAATGCACATCATCAATAAACTCTAGGATTGTTGATTAAAGCCTTACACAGATCATTTCTACTTTCTTGATCCCAAAATATATCTTAATAGCCTGTTTAATAGGATTTGGTAGTAACGCTACTTCCTTCATATTTTTACTCGGGTAAATACACTGAATAAGTCCTTGGTCAAATAGTCATCTCACGGTTTTTTCATTTCCTCCTTCCATTATAGTAGCTATATTTGTATTTTGATAGCTAATTATTCTCAGCCATTCTCCTTCTCTTGTCCCAATGTTCAAGTATTCTACACACTGCAAATATATCAGTAGTATCTTCATCGTCAAATCCTTTGGTAATATCTCCTTTGGCTTCATTGTAGTTTTCTTTGTAACTTCTACAAAAGTCTCTTTAGATGGTACTTTACGAATAGCTTTCTTTTCAAAAGATGATTCTTCTGTAATTGGTAATCTAGGTAGTACTTTTTTTCCAGTTTTAGGAGTAGATTCTTCAAATAATTTCTTCTTGGGAGATGACTGAACTTCTCCTTTGTACCTAGCCTCAAGGATAGCTGATGTAGTGCATGTTCTTAAATCTGACAGTGTTTAATTTTTCAATCATACTTTTCCCTGAAAATTCCAATTTATGCAAGGTTGGCAGTGCTAGAAAGCGAACCTCAGTTATCTTTCCAATGGTATATAAATCATTATTAAATTTAATGTATATTAAGAGATATGAGGGTTCAAATTGGAAGACCAGAAACTGAGAAGACACATTGAATAAGATGGAGAGTCCAACTTTTAGGTTACTGTGTTTATTTACTCATTTATGTACTTACAAGCTTTTTCAATCTATAAATAGTTGGAATAATGTGAGGAAAAATAGACTTGAATATTTGGACATTTGATTATTTAATTTGAGAATGGAAGTTATCTATTTCTCTTTTGTTCCCAATCTTGTGAAGTTGAATTTGGCATTGCAATCATTCCCTTTTCCTTTCATATTTTCCAACTCTCATCACTTGGTACCAGAGCTTGAGTTATGCTGTTGGCCTTTGTCTCTTTCTCTAATGGAAGCAAGTCCATCCTTACCCTTTTGTATCAAATTAAGTTAGTAATCATGATCTGTTGAAATCCATTCCAACCCCAAAAGTTCTAATTCTAAATAGTTTAAATCTTAAATTTCCAAAATTGGTTGTTCTAAATTTCCAAGTTCCAAATAATCTTTTAATTTGGACAAGAATTCCTTTCATTAATAGTATTATACACCAAACTTTTAAAGGATATTGATTTATTCAAAATTTAAACTTAGTTATTATTTGTTCAAGACTCTTCTGTGGGATTAGTTTGTAAAATTAATTTCTATTGACTGGATATGTAAACTCATGTTTTATTTGCCTTGCTCAAGTTTGTTGTGATTAAGTATTCCGTAAAGTGTGTTTCACTTTCTATTTCCCAACCCAACTTGATTTTGAAGCATTATATAAAGAAAAAAAAATTGGATTGTTTTAAGGGTTTTTCTTCAGTATAGTTCAAAGTAAAAGAAGCATTTCAAGTAGCATTTTGGGTTCATAGAACTTGGGGTGTTACAGTGGTATTAGAGCGCGGTTTATATTTCTATAGACTCACATAAATATTAAATTATTCTGATTTTAGTTTGCCACTCACCGCTGTTCACGCCACAACTTCACAGTAAAGTTTTATTTTTAGAATTACAAGATATAATGGAAAGTTTAATGTTGTCGTATTTAATATTGCTATAAGTATTTTATGTTTGAGCTGAGTTGGCAAGATGTTCGATTTCATGTTATATTTAAAGGGTGACCAATAAAGATTTTTCTTGATTTTTAGTCCTCGAAATTTGGTTAGGCAGTTGTTAGATACCCCACTTAAGTGGACCTTTACAACCTTTACATAACTGGCATTATAGATTTGGCAGCTGGAGCTGGAGATGATCCCATTCTTGTTGGAAATGTGTTTACAACATATGTAGAGTTTAGGCGGAGCCTTGAGGAGACTATTGAGGAGCACGTAGAGAGAGGTATCGGCTTGCTCGTGCTCAAGCTATTAGCTTAGACTTCGAGATTTGTGACACGCTCTCCGTTTGCCATTTGATTTCTACTTTTTACAATAGGGAGAAAATGATAGGTAGAGCCATGTTTGATGAGTGGAATGTGTCACTCAGTGTAGCATTATATTTTGATACATTCAATGAGAGGTTAGTAGCATATTAGGGCTAGTACTGGCAAGGGTTGCTGGTCTCGAGTTGGAATCAGAGTCTGATTCTGAGCTCGAGCTCGAACTCAAGCCAGAGCCACAACCAAAGCTGGAGTATGAGGTTGTACCAAAGCCGCAGCCGGTTGGCTTTCGAGTAGGATGAGTTTGAGGAGGATCCTGAAGCAAAGGTGGAGATTGTCAAGGACTCTGATAGTGAAGACGACGGCGATGACAAGGAGTAGAGATATGGTGATTGTATAGTTCCTATCTATATTTCTACAGAGCTAGTACTATGCTTTGATTTCCAGTTGTATAGTTTCACATTCTCAGTTGTTTAGTGTATGACGCTCTATGACGTTTCACCCTTGGAGGATTTGTCGTTGTTTAATGAATGCATCCTCATCTTTTTTCATAGGAGTTGTGGATTTCATACGTTACTGCTATGTTGGTTATTGTATGTTTCAAGTTGTTACAAATATATTATTTGTTTTGCAAGGAAATGGTACGCCTAACACAATCAAGTGTAATCTGAGATTTACTCAGGACCGCACAAGAGTTGAGACAGGCGCCAACACCAGTGCCTGCAGCACCCCTAGTTAATCATGCGGTGTGAGTTATTGAGCAATTCTGTAGGCATCAGCCACCGACCTTTAATGGCAAAGACGGGCCCTTAGCCGCTGAGGAGTGGATCTATACTATAGAAAAGAATTTCTGCCATATTTCCTACCCAGAGGATCAAAAGGAGCTATGTGCAGAGTTTAAGCTGGTTGGAGGACCTGGTCACTGGTGGAAATCTGCATCCCGTACTAGGACCCACGAGGAGCAACGAAATCTGTTCTAGATTCAATTTAAAACTGAGTTAATCGATAAGTACTTTCCCAGGTGCTTCATGATCAAAATGAGGTTGAATTTTTGCGGTTACTCCAAGGAAATATGGACATAACTAACTACGAGAGAAAATTTGAGGAAATGTCTTGCTATGCTCCTCACCTAGTAAGTACTTTGAGAGGACCTAAAATTAGGCAGATTGTATGTGCCTTTGATCTCCCCACCTACCGAGAAGTTGTGAAAAAGGCTCACGCAATAGCATACTCTGGTATGAAGTTTGGAGGCCAGAATGCTCAAAAAGATTACAGAAAAGGAAGCGGCAGAACCAGAATATAAATAGAGGTCAGGGTCTAAATAAGAAACTGAACATGAGAACCAGTGAGGGTCAGAGGGGTGGAGGTCCCCCGTAGTGCCCCCACTGCAAGAAGTATCACTGTGGAGAGTGTCGGATGGGATAGAATGTTTGCTACAGTTGTGGCCAGCCGGGCCACTATGCTATGGAGTGTATGTTCAGTCAGAAAAATGGTGTAGATGAGGTCAAGATAGGCAAAGTTAGGATGTTTGTGATGACTCATAAGCAGGCCACCCAGGATTCTATCCGTCTCTAGAACTCTTGTGTATGTTTTGATTGACTCAGGTGCAATGCAACCCTTTATATCTGTTGCTTGTCTAGCTAGATTGGATTTCGTAGGAGACAAAACTAGTAGTGTATTGGAAATTAGTTTATCATTAGGCAGAATAATTGACTCTAATAAGATGGCTTGGGTGGTACATGTAGACTTTGACGGATTAATCCTGGGGGCAGATTTGAATGTTATCAAAATGCAAGATTTTGATATTATACTGGATATGAATTGGCTTAGTAAGAGTTAAACAACCATTGTGTGCCATGAAAAAGAGGTTATTTTTTCGAAAAATGGTGACGAAGAATTTAAATTTTACTGGTCGAAAATAAAGCATTACCTCGCCTTACATCGGCTTTTTAGGCAAATAAATTGTTGGCAAAAGAAAGTTGCTAGGGATACTTGGTTAGTCTTCAGAGAAAGCCCTTATATGAAGTATCCTTAGATTGGGTACCGGTGGTACAGGAGTACCCTGACGTATTTCCCGAGATCTGCTAGGCATTCCACCCAACAGGCCGGTGGAATTCACCATCGATTCAGTGCCAGGAGCTGCACTTGTTTCTAAAGCTCCTCTTCGGATGGCACCTAAAGAGTTGCAGAGTTAAAGGTTCAGTTAGAGGAACTTTTCGAAAAAGAATTCATTAGACCTAGTGTCTCACCTTGGGGAGTACCGGTATTATTTGTCAAGAAGAAAGATAGGAGTATGAGGATGTGCATAGATTATCGTGGACTGAACAAGTTGAAGATCAAGAATAAGTACGCATGCCCGGGAATTGATGACTTGTTTGATCAGCTGAAGGGAGTAGCTATTTTCTCAAACATTGATTTGAGTTTAGGGTATTATCAGCTGAAGGTTAAATGGACAGATATACCAAAGATGGCATTTCGAACCCGTTATGGGCATTATGAATGGACAGTAATGCGCTTCCTTGGACGAATGCCCCTGCGGTATTTATGAATCTAATAAATAGGGTTTTTCATCAATTTTTGGACAGGTTCATCATCATGTTTATCGATGATATATTGATACACTCGAGGAATTCTGAGCAACATACTGAACATTTGGGAATGGTTTTCGATACATTACGGAGGGAGAAGTTATATGCCAAATTCAAAAAGTGTGAATTTTAGTTGGATCGAGTAGGTTTTTTGGTTCATGTTGGACCGCAACAAGGTTGAGCCTATCACAAATTGGTCTAGACCTACCAAGCTGGAAAAGTGAGAAGATCTTTGGGCTTAGCCAGTTATTATCGGCAATTCATAAAAGGCTTCTCGAAAATAGAAGGCCTTTTAATGTAGCTTACAAGGAAAGGAATTAAATTTGTTTAGTTTGATAAGTGTAAGCAGAGCTTTCAGGAGCTTAGAGAAAGATTGGTTACAGCATCAGTTTTGACGATACTTGATGGTTCAGACGGATTTGTGATATATAGTGATGCGTCGAAACTTGGTTTGTGATGTGTTTTAATGCAGAAAGGGAAAGTAATTGCCTATGCGTCTAGACAGTTGAAACCATATGAAAAGAACTATCCAACTCATGATCTCGAGCTCACTGCTGTGGTGCATGCTCTAAAAATTTGGCATCACTACTTAAACAGAAGTAGGTGCGAGATCTATACGGACCATAAGAGTGTCAAATACTTCTTCACCCAGAAGGAGTTGAATATCAGACAACAAAGATGGTTAGAGTTGGTCAAGAACTATGATTGCACTATCCTATACCACTCAGGTAAGGCTAATGTGGTGGGGGACGCTTTGAGCAGAAAGAATGTGGGTCAATTATCTGCATTATGTACTGCATAAGTCAATTGATTAAGGACTTTCAAATTTAAGAATTAAAGTTACTATACCATTAGGGGAAAATGGGTTATGTTGGCAGTATTGATAGTTAAACCAGATATGAGAGACGGGATTATGGCAGCATAAAAGGATGATCAATTTCTAGAAAATAAAATAACAGGAGTGGGGACGAGAAAGAGTAATGAATTTGAGGTCTCCACTGACCAAGATCTCATGTTTAAAGGGCGTCTTTGTGTATCAAGAAGCAATGAACTTAGGAATGAGAGTTTAACAAAAGCTCATTCCATCCCTTATGCAGCACACCCAGGTGGAACTAAGATGTATCGGGACTTGCAAAATACTTTCTGGTGGAGAAATATGAAAGGAAGTATAGCAAGATTTGTAGCAACATGTATGGTGTGCCACTAGGTGAAGCCTGAGCATCAAAGACCATCATGGTTACTTAATCCTCTGGAAATACCATAATGGAATTGGAAGAACAATGGAATGGATTTTGTGGTCGGATTACCCAAGACAGTAAGCAAGTGTGTTGCTATATGGGTAATTGTAGATTGGCTCAAATCTACTCATTTTCTACCAGTTCGGATGAATCTTGACTTAGATCAGCTTACCCATATATACGTCAGAGAGATTATATGACTTCACAGGGTGCCTATGTCTATTGTGTCAGATAGGGATCCAAGGTTTACTTCAAGGTTTTGGAAGTCACTGCATTTAGCATTGGGTACTAAATTGACATTTAGTATAACTTACCATCCTCAAACTGACAGGCAGTCTGAAAGAACTATCATTTGGGAAATATGTTGAGGGTATGCGATCTAAATTTGGGTGGCAATTGGGAAACACATTGCCGTTGGTTGAATAGTTAACCATTGGTATGTCCCCATACGACGTTTCTGGTCACCGATCTATTAGGATGAAGTTAGTGAACGAAAGATGTTAGGACCCAATTTGGTTAGGAAAACAATTCAAGATATTGAAAAGATAAGATCTAGGATTAAGATAGGTCAGGATGGGCAGAAACGTTATGCTGACTAGAGAAGGAAGGATATCGAGTTTCAGGTCAGGGAAAAAGTATTCCTTAAAGTAGCTCCAATGGAAGTTGTACTTCCTTTTGGGAAGAAAAGAAAATTGAAACTCAGGTTCATTGGACCATTTGAGGTTTTAGAAAGGATTGGACATGTGGCATATCACCTTGCACTGCCTTTGGAGCTTTCTACGGTACATGGCATATTCCATGGTTCTATACTTAAGAAGTATGCTCTTCATCTGAATCATGTAATTAATGTTAAAGTAGTGAATGTTCAGAAAGACTTGACATATGATGAAGCTCCATGGGTTATTCTTGAAGGAAAAGTTCATGTCCCAAGAAATCGAGCCATTCCATTTGTTAGGGTCCAGTGGGGTAGGCACAGTCTAGAAAAGGCAACTTGGAAAAGAGAGGAGGATGTATTGAAGGAATATCCAGAACTCTTTACAACAAGTACGCTAAATTTTGAGAATGAAATTAATTTAAATGGGAATGGTTGTAGCGACTGGAAATTTTTACAAACAAAAATTTAAGTCCTTACAAATTTACTACCATCTTTTTGTTTACTGTTTATTTATTTATGTATGATATTGGTCACGAAAATAATTTAATGTCTCGCACTCGTCTGGCTTTGAGTAAATTGAATTTTAAAAGCTAAAAGCGAAAATGAAATTTAGTTAACTCATTTGTGAGTTGAGGGTTTGATAAATCTCAATTTCGTCGGTTCAAAGTTATTTCAATTCAAAACTAGGATATCAGGTTCACTCTTATTTAATTTACTCTAGTCCAATTTGCATGAAATGATTGATCCAATTTTTCCAGCCCATTTGAGCCCAAGTTGAAAAGTAATGCTTAGCCAAATAGGCCTTTCTTCCTTTTCCCTCTGCTGAACAACACGATGGGCATTGGGCAGTTTTCTCAATTTTGTAACTGCTCCCTCTCCTATTTCACTACTTTAAAAAAAAAAAAAAAAAGAGAAACTGTCTATTCTTCAAAACACTCAGGTTTTATGTTCACAGGAGAGGAAATTCTGAGTTTAGTTCACAGCAAGCAGTTAAGGGATTCTTTTCTTTATTTTCTAGGCAATTTCTATCGTTCCATTATCAACCAGTAAATTCCTTTTTCATCTCTTTCTTTGATTTCAATGCTTGTAAATTTAACATACTTTCTTTAACTTGTGAAATGCATGCTTAAGTTGGTATCATTTTCTAGTTCGTTCCTTCTCCTTCATAAAGAAATTTTACACTACAATATGTTTAATGCTTCTAGCTAGTTGGATGAATGGAATTCTTATGTATTCAATTCCACTAAACAAGTTCCAGCCGCCAGCAATTTAAAAAAAAAAAAAAAAAAGAAAAGAAAGAGAAAAGACCGTGAGCCAAATGAATTCCAAATGTGAACAAATGCTTTTCGAATGAATTGGACTTGTGTTATACACAACCCAACACCACCATGTCCCTTCTTCCATTCAGCAATAGGGACAGAAACAGAGCAGTGGCCAATGGACCAGAAATAGAAATTTGAAAGTGCAACAACCCATTCAACTTACCTTGGCCAATGCTTGCCGGAAGATCCAGTCCATGGCCGGAAACTGGTGAATCCCGATTCGAACCCCTCTGCCATTCGACCCTGCCTCAACTGAATCATGACCTTCATTTCTACCTTGCTTAACCGTAGCCTTCCATTGCCGTCAAACCCCAAAGCCTCGAACCTTGCCAATTGAACCATTCTCGAACCTATAGCACTGCCGACCTCTCGAACCTCCCACGCCGTCGACCGACCTCTAGTCATTCTTCTCTCTATCTGCATTGTCTTTTGCATCTGATTCTCAATTGTGATATAGTGATTTAGGAGATTTTATTGTCAAATCCTCATAGTTCAGTTGGAGCTCAAGAGAGGAATTACCTTCATTGTATGATCTAAGTTAGTACATAGTCTTCTAACTTATTGAAATCCATTCCAGCCCCAAAAGTTCTAATTCTAAAGAGTTTAATTCCTAAATTTCCAAAATTGGTTGTTCTAAATTTCATGCTTCCAAATAATCTTTTAATTTGGACGAGAATTTCTTTCATTACTAATATTATACACCGAACTTTTAAAGGATATCAATCTATTCAAAATTTAAAGTTTAGCGAATTTTAAACAAACACCTTGGTTATTAACTTAGAATTTATTCTATATGGTTAGACGAGGTGAGTTGATCTCTTGAAGTTCATTTGCCGCTAAAGCTCAAACTGTGAAATTAAGGTAGTCTCTACTTCCTAAAGTTAATTGTTTTATTTTCAAGTGATGCGCACTTAGTGAAATGTTTGAGTTGAAATTCATGACATGTGATTTGAGTTAAATGTGATTCAGTTTTAATGCCAACATGTCATACCCGGGGATAGTATGTTGATTTAATTGATATATCTACAGGTAGAATGATATACCATGGTAGTACGTGCAATCTTGATAAGCCTTGAGTAGTACGTTATAAATGATATACTCACGGGTTCAATGAGAAATGGCTAGCCCACGTAGCAGCATATGTATTTGACTTGTTAGGATTATCAAAATCATATGTTCAATGATTGTTTAAATGTGAATATTGTAACATGTGAAAATTGCGCCGAGACTACCGGGTGCTTCTTTGAAATGCTCATTATTTTTCTAAAAACTTTTTACGTGCTAGAGCGGGTAGTGAGACCAGTGGCAGTGGCTATTAAATACTTTGGTTTTATTATAACCGAAAACATTAAACTTAGTTGTTATTTTGTTCAAGACTCTTCTATGGGATTAGTATGTAAATTAATTTCTGTTGAGTAGATATGTAAACTCACATTTTATTTGCTTTGCTCAAGTGTGTTATGATTAAATATTCAGTAAAGTGTGTTTCACTTTTTATATTTCCTAATCCAACTTTATTTTGAAGAATTATATAAAGAAAAAAAAATTTTTCCGCGTGTTTTAAGGGTTTTTCTTCTGCATAATTCAAAGTAAATGGAGAATTTCAAGTAGCGTTTCAGGTTCATAGAACTCGGGGTCTTACATAATATATCTCCTAGCATATCATCAAATTGGTATACATTGGGTGTTTGTAATTCATATTTTTTCTATTTGTATTTTTACATTCTTAGATATTTTAGCTACCAAATTTGTACTTCCATCAAATTCTGCTAATATAATTTTCTCTTCATTTTATTTTTTGTCATTCCACATTTCAGGGGTAATACATTTTCTTTGAATATACATGATGATGCTCCTGTGTAATATATAGCATGATAGTTTCTATTAAGACAGCCTTTATATTTTATTTTTACTAGGATATATATATGCTCTCTTCCTCATTGTATTCTATTCATGGAATTCTGGGTATTACTAGATTTTCGTTATTTATTGTTAATAATACTCTATTATCTTGTATATTATAAAGTTCTACTTGCTTTAAAAAGTCTGTTCCTAATATTAGCTCTGTATTTACTTCTCTTATATGTTCTACATATAAATTTATGATTATTTCATTCATTTTATTGATTCTTATAGGTATTTCCACATAATTTTCCATTGAATGTATATTTCCAAAATAATCTTTTATCTGCTGCATTGACATTTGTTTTTATTTCTAAATTTCCTATTATTCTTTCTTTTATATATGATACAGTGGTCCAGTATATATTAATAAGATTTGTTCTTTTCATATCCCATTAGTATTAATTTCTACCATTATTTGAAATTGAGCTGTCTCATTATTTCTTGATAGATTCATCCTAGTTAACTGTGTATTTTTGTCATGGCTATATCTCCTGCTCTATCTAAACTAGGTCTCTTTCTGTATAATTATTCTTTCTTGGGCTAATAGATCTTCTTCCAAATCGTATATTTAACTTTTACGAATTTTCCAATCTTCTTATTTGTGTGAAATCCATTTCTATATCTTTTGGAATTGTCACTTATTTCTATTTCTTCGGGAATTGTCACTCAAGATTTTCTCTTATTGTTTTGTATTCTAATAGATCTTTAAATATTTGTTCTATCATATAAGTTTTTCTAGCATTTTTATATTGGATTTCATGCTTACTTGTAAAATCATAAATTGTTCTTATTGTTAAACTTAATGTTTTACTTCCTGGTTCCATATTTATCCCTCTTAGTCTATATAGTATAGGGTAAATGCTTTGTTTTTGGCACATTAAATTTCATGTTACTATTCCTATTAATTCACCTCGTATTGAACTACTTATTCTATCATTCATTATATAAAATTCTATTAGTGCTTCTATTCTTTCTTTAAAATAAGAGTTAACCATGATTTTTACTGCTCCGAAATATACGTTTCTTACCTTCCTTCTTAACTCAGAGTCTTACTGATTTAATTCATGTCTTCTTATTTCTTCACTAATTATAGGTATTGGTGTATATCTATAGCATGACTATGTGTTCTTGCTACATATGCTATTTAGTTTTTTGCCAAGATGGTAAACTAAATACTTCATTTGGTTCTACATCTAATTTTATTTTAGAATTTTTTTTCATATTTCTTTGGGTTAGATATTAATCTTTCATTAAGGTATTCTTCATTTTTTCTACTTGGCAACTACATTCGGCCCTATCTTCTCTATTTCCCTTACCATATTTATGTAACATTATTCTTGATCATTGTTGTCTTCTTCCTCACTAGATTCACTTTCTGATGATTGTGATTCTATTATTGCATTTATTTACTCTTGTTCTTCTATTTCATATATATTTCTTCATCTTCAGGTATTTTTTCATTCTTCTTCGTGTTCTATATGTGGTAAATTGTAATTATCCATTTTCTATTAGTGATATACATCATATTTTTCTTTTAATCCTTCTTGGTACATTCTGGAGATATGTATCCTATTTTTCCACATGTATAACATTTACACTCTTTTGGATTTGTCTTTGTTTTGTTTTCTCTTTTTCTTAAATACCTTTTGTAAGGTATTCTATATTTTTTAAATGTCTTATTATAAGGTTTCCTAAAATTCTTTTTATTATAAATTTTTTTCTTCTTATATTTCCTTGAGGGTTGACATCTGCATTGTGTAGGTTTGTAAGGTTTGTAGTTTACTACAACATAGTCTTTTGTAAGCTTTATGGTATTTTAACATATTGTTAGCGTGTAAGCATTTTTCTTGTTTTTGTTCTATGAATTGTATTCTTGCTCCTATTGTGTCATTTGGTATTGGGATATTCAGGTCTATCCATTCTTTATATAGTTCTAAATTACATGGGCTTGGTAAATTGGAGAATATCAAAATCATAAATTCATGAACTCTTTCTATTACCCTATATTTAGCTTTTTCAAAATAATCTCTAAATTCACATGCAACTTGTTTAGCAGATATCGCATATTAAAAGGTTATCTAGTAAATATCTATTTCTCTTTTTAGAGTCTTCTTTAGTATCTACGCATGTTACTAAAGTATACTTTCCTCTTAATATTTTTTCATATCTACTTAAAATTGTTCGTATTTCATATTTGGGGTTTCCTCTTACCAATGTTTTAAGTTCGTCATTAGAGTTTCCCCATCACCTTACTGTCGTTCTTATAAATGTATTTTTTAAAATGAGTTGGAACTGTCTTCCTATTAAT
The DNA here is from genome assembly GCA_963692815.1 of Nyctanthes arbor-tristis. Taxonomy (NCBI): domain Eukaryota; kingdom Viridiplantae; phylum Streptophyta; class Magnoliopsida; order Lamiales; family Oleaceae; genus Nyctanthes; species Nyctanthes arbor-tristis. The sequence continues at coordinate 36,434 of CAVNYN010269138.1, forward strand.
TCTCTTGTACAGGCCATCATAGCTATTGATTTCATCTATAATTCTAATTCATGGTTTACGTCTTGTACACATCCTAAATGATGTGATCTGGATCTGCCCTATTTTTGAATCAGAGTTAGAGCAAATTGAAATTCACAAGATTTTTGAAAGAACGTATCAAAGAAAATATTGTAGAAGTTTTGCAGGCCTCGTTGCACCAAAAAAATGAAGAAATTGGAGCTTGATCCAAAGTTTGGGACTAAAATGTAAATGGTACAAAAGTTGAGATCGTCAAGTCGAGTTTTGGACTTTGATTAAACGAGAAAAAATAAAAAACGTATAATTTCATTGGATTCAAGGACCACTTGGATGATTATTTTTTTTAATTTTTTTAAGCAAAGCACTAACTATGGCTGCAGCATCATTTTAAGCGCTCGCCTTACCTAGCTAGTGGGGGTTTGGAATCTCCCTATCATTTTTATTAATATATAAAAAATGGTATGACCCAGAGGGTGGGCCTGACGTCCAACTGAATGTAAAATCAATGAAAGTAGTAAATAAGGAGTTACTACCTCCTTAACATTGAAGTAAGTAATAGAAAGAATAAAATAATATCTAGAATAACTGTACATATGGCTTAAAAAATAAAAATAAAAGTAAAACTAAACTAAATACCTCTAATGGATAGGGAACCATTACGGTCCATCTGTAGAAGCCCACGATCCCCTGAAGGCAAGTCATGAACCCCATACACAGTGTAACACTATCTAGTTCATCCATCCGAGGCGAGAGCATCATCAACCTGATTACCCTCGCGGAAAATGTGCGAGTCTGTCTCTATCAAAGTGCAGCTGCTGTCAAATATGTCAAAGAAGAATCTAAATATGCCCTGGGCTACCTCAATAAAGAATGCAGTGAATGGCAACTGCAAAATCAGCCTCTACCTAGAGATCTAAAATACCCAAAGACCTGGCCAGTAATATGAAATCAAGGATGGCGTGAAGCTCTGTCTCTAAAATCAGACAATCCCCATAATATGCAGAGGAGGCACAAACATAGTGCCCCATATGACCCCTAATAAGACAACCTCCACTCGCACTCCCATCAATAACACAACTATCTGTGTTTACCTTATGAAAACCCACAGATGGTCCCCACCAAAAGATTAAATTAGGAGGGGAGGAAGGGGGAGAAGAGACAGCAATCTCAAACCTTGATGCTAGATTAGTGTATCCTCTCCAATGTGTGGAGCGAAAGGCTTCACCAATATGAACGAGAGATATAACCTGATGCACGCGCAATGATGCGAAGGATAGTCAATAGCTATACATCTGTGCTTCGTATCATTCCGTGCCATCTAAAGAAACAAGAATATAAAAAACAGCACAATGATGTGAATGTGACCCCGTCTAACTAACTATCTAGAAAACCGCCATTACTGAAAGCAATGTTGAATACCATTAGACACCAAGTGAAGAACCTGGAAAATAGAAGAGAAGTGCTTTCATACTCTATCAGCCATCGGGCTGCCAATAAATACATGTTCCACTGACTCTTCATCAGAGCAAAACTGATAATGTGAAGGCATCTGCACATGAGTCCACTGCTTAATCACATAATCTACTGGAATGAGACATTACTACAGACGCTAGTAGAAAAAAGACACCATCATAGGAACGATCTGCCCCCCAAAAATCACCATAGGCTGACGGTCTAGTCATGGCTGTCTAACCAGCTCCCAAGTGGACCTTGTAGTGAATCTGCCATCAAAAGTGGGCCACCACAGTATCTAATCCAAGCTCATAGTGTCTAAGGGCACCACTACTATACGCAACGCCATATGCAAAGGCACTACCGACATGAGCTGGCCTATATCCCAGCCAATATCATTAAAGAAATCATGCACTCTGGCTGAAGTATGAGTCTGAGATGGCAATTGCAAGGAAAGCGAAGCGTTTCCTATCCAGCAATTATGCCAAAAGAATAACTGGCCCTTACCCAGCTACCAAGAGATCTGAGGCTCATCCTGAGTATGTACAGCCAGAAGCCTGTTCCACCCACGAGATTCTAAGTAGGACAGCTGAACCTGTGAAGGATGATGTCCTCTGCCACTTGCCTAGTAAGAACTGTGCCAAAAGAGATTCCTGGGACCGAAATCTCCACCAAAGCTTCATGTAGAAGGCGTCAACAATATCACACGGTCTCATAATGCCCAATTCCCCCTCTTTAAATGGTTGACACAACTTTTTCCATGTTTTCAATGCATACGATGGCTTTAATCCTTTGAATCCCATAAGACTCTGGCAAAAGAACTCTCTAATCGCTTCAAAATAGCCTTAAGAGGCTGTAAATCTGAAATAGATGAAGTGGTATAGAATATAAAACTAAACATAGGAGAGTAATCCTAGTACTTGGAGAGAGTAATATGCCCTCCGTCCAGAAATCTGAATGCATACCTTTTGTATCAAATTATTAAACAAAAAGATCCATTTAGTTCCCTTATATAAGGGAACGCCAATGTAGGTGATAGGAAGTGAACCATGCCTAAATCCAGTCCACTGCTCAAGTTGATGAACCTGTGCCGAAGAAGCCCGCCTCAGGATAATCAAAGCACTCTTGCCACTGTTCACCAGTTGGCCAGAAACACCCTTATAGTGCTCAACACATCCCATAA
>CAVNYN010269139.1:0-23397 GCA_963692815.1 Nyctanthes arbor-tristis
TATCCAAAACAATCAAAGATTTGCCAACGATACCACTAACCCTGTAGTTACATCAGAATTAGTGGTCAGACCACATAGAGTGGCATCTATTTCCCCTTTAACCTTGGGTGGATCCACCGGCATTTTGGAATATCTCTACATCTTTCTTTCTTGCCTAACAAAATCAACAATGTTGAACAAATGTCTAATCCAAGCTGCTTTACTTATAACAACATAGTTCCATATAACAGGGAAAGAACTCCAGAAAGTTACCTTCAACTGCCTGTCCACACCACCGTTACGACTTGCAACATGCAATCTAGTAAAAAAAAAAACAACTTAATAAAGGAAAATGTTAAATTTGTTAAAGAATAAGGCGGAAACAAAAATTAGAAGTTACCGTGTGATATAATCCCTTTAAATTTCATATCCATTATCAGGAAAACTATAAACAACAAAGATAATTAAGGTTCTGTGTTTAAGAAGGTGAGGAAAGAAATTATTTATATTAAGTGATGCAGCTAATGCCACAAGAACAAATACATACACTGAATTATGCTAAGTAGCTCTAATGCGTTAACCTTGCTAATTATCTTTCAAATGTATTCCAAAAATGATATTCGTGGCCAAGTATTAATTATCATACCCTACTCTCTATATGTACGCTTCTCATTAATGAAGTTTTGATACAAAAGCATCCACAAAGTCAAATTGTAAACATTAACGTCCATAAAATTAAAGATTAGTTAGACAACAACATAAAAAAATTTTTAAAAAAAATGAGTACATTATTTCATAGTCTGTGTTACAATTGCCGAATTAAAAAGAAAAACATCATAGAACGGAAACATATATCAGACAAAAGAATTATAACCAAATTCCTAATTTTAAGAATTATATAGTAAAAGAATTAAGAATTAACAACTGAACTCGAAGTCAAACTATAGGAATGGATCCCTAAAGTTTGAAGTGAATAATCAAATTTTAATTCAACTAACATGTTATTTATGTTACTACTGACATTACTAATAAAATTTCAACTAATTAATCAATTCCAAGCTTAAATGCTAACTGGAGTACGAAGACAACCATGGAGATGAACAACCCGCGCTTTAAAAGCTGATAGTCTTTATTCGGTTGATTTTACGAAAAAGGTTGAAGAATGGTGCCCTTTCTCAAAATACAAACTGAAATCAACAAAAATGGAAATCAGCCCAAACAAAAAGTCATTATAAACAATTCACAAACTAAAACAAACAAAGTGTGAAGAATGCATACCAGTTGCCAGCTAAGATCTGCTCTAGGTCTGAAGGTGTCAATGTTCAAAATATTTATATTGGGGTTTGATTGAAGATACATTCGTGCAGAAAATTTACCAACAAATAAGATCATATACCAATTCTAAATTGTTGGATAATGCTGAATAGATGCCAGAAAATTAGGATGTCTTGAAGTTGATTAGGATGTTGACTGAACATTAGGGATCAGTCACGATATAGTTGTTGGAAAATAAGAGAAGAAAGAGAGATAAATCAAATCTTCTAAAATTTATTCCAGATTTGATGGGATTAGATCCTTTTGAGAAGATATATGATACATAGACAGATGAAATCTTGGCAGGTATTTGGAAGAGAAATAAAAAGTGGGGGAAAAAAGAAATATACAGGTGATGTCAGTGTGACATCACCAGTTATCTAAAGGTACCCGTTTTGAATGGGAAAACTCTTACCAGTTACCTTATTCTTATTATATATATATATAGATTTATGTACTAAAATAATGTTTGGGAATCCATTAGTAAAAAAAAACATAATATGAAATAAATTTTTTAATTGTAACGTGGTTTATCCAACGGAAAAAAATATAAAACAAAAACCTTAATCATCGGTTAAGATTATTACTTGGTTATTTGGTGGTTAATGTGACAACCTCAATCTCGCATTGCTTGAGTAGAGAAAAAGAGACCAGTTTTTAAGTTAAAAGATCCACTCAATCTGACATGAAGCTTTTTAGGTGAGAACCCAATAGCAAAACTGTGTGGGCTTCGCTCAAAACATGCTAAAGTGGAGCGGACCGTTATAGATTATATTAGAGTAGAGCCCAATCAGAAGTGTGGCCGACAAGGACGTTAGGCCCCTGTATGTGGGATGATTGTGACAGCCTCAATCCCACATCGTTTAGGTAAGTAAAAGGAGACCAGTTGTTAAGTAAAGAGATTCACTCCATCTAACATGAGGCCTTCTGAGTGAGATCTCAAGAGCAAAACCGTGCGGGCTTGGCACAAAGCGGACAATATGATACCAAAGTGGAGCGAGTCGTTACAGTTAAGGTTTAAAAACAATGGTTGTAAATAAAATTCTTTATGAACAAAAAATTCATATTAATCACATTTTTATTAATGGAACCAAAAAGAAATTTTAAGAGACCAACTTTTTTATTTTTTAGTTTTAGTTAACAGTGAATATATTATAATGTAGAAAACTAGTGTAAAAATATTAAATTAAGTGACATAGACAAATAAATTTAAAGTGTAAATGACATGTATTAAATATATATAACAAAAAGCTTAGTTAAATAAAACCCCTCATGTTTAAAAAGGAAAATTCGATATTTTTAAATTACCAAAATTACTAGAAGATACTTTACATAAATACTAGGGCAACACATTAACAAAAATATATGTCAGCCTAGCGGTTGGTACTTTACTTCCCCAACCGCCGCGTACATAGTTTGAATCCCCATTGAACATTACGTGAAATTAAATTCTCGCGGGTCTATCGGTCTTGGTCCAGGCTTGCTCGTGGGTTGGTGGGGTACGCTAGTGGGTTGGGTTGCCTTCGCGGGTGGGGTCAAACGTGGCTTGTAGAGCGGGCTATAGTAGGTTGGGTCAAACAAAAAATTTTTAAATAATTATTTTCTAATGTTCGGCGAAAATTTCTGTCGTAACCTTCACCAACCGAGTTTCAATCAGAAAATAACGTTTTCCTATTCAGGCTTTAGCAACAGAATTTGCCGTCGCTAAAGGACACTTTTTTAGTAGTAGATATTAATATATTAAAATTATTACTACCTCCGTCCCAAAAATATTGTCCTATTCTTTTTTCACATAGATTAAAAAAAAGTATCGAAAAAGTAAATTTTAACATCATTTCACTATTATACCTTTCATTTATTAATTATTAGATTCTCACTCGTGCATTACATGGAAAGATATCAAAACAGATAGTAGATAGGTAATTTTACAAAGGCTTAAGCAACGCATGGTTAAGCACATTGACAAAAAATTTATATGACCCGTGTTTTTCATTAAGTTACTTGGAATTAATATGTGACCACAGGAAATCAAACACAATATTTTATTGTTTGGATATATTGCTATGGGAATTTTATAAAATATAATTGGCTACCTATAACGTATATATTACCTTATTCTATTTATTTTTTGACTTAATATATTGTAAAACCGTAGGAAATGTAATTAACTTCTAAATAATAGATTATTAAATACTATTAAATAATTAAAAAAGAAAAAATTTAAGTGTGACTCGATTTATAAATACATAAAGAAGAATAAAAACTGAACACATCGTTGAAAAAGGGAAGGTCTACAAATTACGAAATACTTCCTCGTATGATTAAAAAGAATAATGTTATTTGTTTAGTCTCCCGCCAAATTGGCATTTTTTCAATAGATAATGAATTAGTGGATGTCTCCATATATTTATGATTATTTACTCATTCTCCAATGTAAAAATGTCAAACTAAACTGGAGACCGGTCTCCAGTCCAAAAAAATAACAAAAATATAGAGGGTGATATGTTATATATTCCATATATAAATATATATATTTATTATTTATTTTGTTTTAGCTATTTTTATTTATTTATTTCCGATCTCAGCTTCTAGAATCTTCCCTTTTTGTCGACACTTTCCTTTTACGATTCATAACTTTAATTTTTAGAGCATTCCTTATGTCAAGTAGTGGGTTTTTTTTCTCTCTCTACCTGCCTGTATAACCGGTTGTACATTAAGCAGCTTTTGCCATTTTCTTAATTTTCAGTTTTCCTTTATAAGACAAACTAGTAAAGCACCCGTGTAATACACAGATAGAAAAATGTATAAAATATAACCATTGCAAAATTAAAGTACAAATGAGCAACATTTATACATCGATAAAAAATACAAAAACAATACATGCAACGCTAAACATGATTTCAATAACAATATTCAGTAGTAAATTCTAAATTACATAATATTTCCTTGTAACCAGCAAATATACATAAACATAGTATCTAAAAATTAAAACTATATTAAATAATTAAACCTATATCAAATTAAGTAACAAAATATTTTGACTATTAAAACAGTTAAAAAAAGAATCATCCTGCACAACCATTTTACAAATGAGCGCGCGCTTTTGGCTGACAATTTGTGTCACCAACACCCATTAAAAATTCTCGTTGATATGGTCAACTTCTTCTTTGAAATTAAATAGGCTTTACAAAATAAAAAAAATCAAATTATCAACGCTTAATTTTACATTATAGAGAAAGTGAGATAACATTTTCAGTAACCCAAAGTCATGAGTTAGAATCTGAATAGAAAGTTTTTTAAGTTTTACGATTAGAACCAAATATATACATGTTTATAATTACCATGGAAAAAGAAGCAAGAAAAATATGGTCCCTATAAAAACGACGGTATGAGATTGCAAATCTTTTGCGATAATTGGAGATTGGAAGGCGGTAAACATGTAGAAAATTGGGAATACGATTTTTTAAAATTGGGAACAGTACTACAAAATACCACAATAGGTGTCGGTTGTATTGATGATTAGGCGTTGATTTTGAAGGCGACGCCTATGGGAGCGACGTACATTGTAAAGGCATACGCGTCGGTTGTTGGGCGACGTCTAAAAGTCACAATAGGTGTCGGTTGTTTCAAAAACACTGACGCCTAAAGTTAATTTTAAAAATAAATAAATAAATAAAATAAACAGATCAGCGTCGGTTGTAGTGTCACAACCGACGCCTATTATATATTTTAGTATACGCGTCGGTTGTTGGGCAATGCCTAAAAGTCACAATAGGCGTTGGTTGTTTCAAAAACACCGACGCCTAAAGTTATTTTTAAAAATAATAAATAAAATAAACAATAGGAGTTGGTTGTAGTGTTACAACCGACGCCTATTATATACTTTAGGCGTCCGGTTGTAGTTATACAATCGACGCCTAAAGTCAATTTAAAAAAAAAAAACCATACATGTGTGAGAGAGATTGATTCCAGTAATACCCACATATTCCTTCCACAATTTCATCAATTTCAAGACCACAAGACGCAAAGAACACTTAAAAGCAACTAAAAACCCAGAACATTTCAAAAATTCATCCTCTTAACAAGCAAACAAAAAAAACCCAAAAAATCTTATGCGTAAACACATAGATTCCCAGAAAAGAAACCAAAAAAATAAAAAGAAAAACCTAAAACATAAATCTAAACAAGTATCTAATTTGAAAGCAAATGTCCATATATTATTATACACGCATTTCTTCTGCATTTTCTTCTATGGGTATTTATACAAAGTTATATACATATATAATAAAATAGAAAAATGATTTGGAAAGTGAAAAAGAGAAGTGGGTTTCAAAAGGCAAAGTGTGTGTAATTTAACTTACCTAGAGAAAAGGTTGAAAAGCTATCCCCAACCATAAAATACACTCTTTCCCTACAAGCTCTTCCGATCTACATGCATGTGTGGCTATAAATAATAGCCGTATTACATTAGGCGTCAGTTCCTCGATAATACACGCATGTGTGGCTATAAATAATAGCTGTATTACATTAGGCGTCGGTTCCCTGTCATGCAATTTTAGCGAATTCAATTCAAATAATAGCTGTATTACATTAGGCGTCGGTTCCTCGAGGAACAGACGCCTATTGTCATGCAAATTCAAATTCATTGGAATTGAATTCGCTGAAAATGCATGACAATGGGCGTTGGTTCCTCGTGGAACCGATGCCCATTGTCTTCATTTTCAAAATTTCAAAAATTTTGAAATTGGAGAGGAACTGACGCCCATTGTCATTTTGAAAAATTTTGAAATTTCAAAAATTTCAAAAATTTTAAAATTGAAGAAGGAACCGATGCCCATTGTCATACAATAGGCGTTGCTTTCTCGAGGAACCGATGCCTATTTTTTAGCGGCTATAATACACGTTAGTTTCTAGTAGAAACCGACGTGTATTGTGTCCTCGAAATTTTCAAAAATGCCACCTCCTTTTCTTAGCGCGTCGGTTTTTGAGCAAATCGACGTGTATTCCCCATTTTTATTGTCTTTTCTGTTGTAGTGGAAGGCGATAAGCATGGACAAAATGAAGAAAATAAACAAAGAATACGATTTTTTAAAATTGGGAAGGCGGTAAACATAGATAAAATTAAGAAAATATACAAAAGCTGTGATCACATTTGTCTTATATGCGAAAACTGAAAATCAAGAAAATGGCAAAAGCCTCAGAAGGCAAAACGTGATTATAAAGATGGGCAAAGAGAAAAAAAACCAACTAAATGACATCAGGAATGCTCTGAAAATTAAAGTCATGAATCATAAAAAGAAAGCGTCGACAAATAGGGAATATTCTAGAAGCGCTTGAAAATAACAAAATAAAAAAAACTAAAACAAAATAAAGTTAAAAAAAAAAAAGAAAAATTTGGGTAGCAAAACTTCTTTTGGTTTAGAGTAATATAGATATGACCTCAACCTTTGCTCATTTTCCCAATTTTATCCATGTTTACAGCTTTCCGAATTTTAGAAAATCGTCCCAATTTTCTATATGTTTACCACCTTTCAAATCTCTGTTTATCGCAAAAGGTTTGCAAACTCATACCATCGTTTTTATAGGGACCATATTTTTCCTGCCTCTCTTCTTATGGTAATTATAAGCATGTATATATTTGATTCTAATCGTGAAACTTATAAAACTTTCTACTCAGCTTCTAATCCGTGGCTTTGGGTTACTGAAAATGTTATCTCATTCTCTCTATAATGTAAATTTAAAAAGTAATTTTTAAGCGTTGGTAATTTGTTTTTATTTTTTTTTTGGTGGGTTTTTTTCATTTTGTAAAGCCCATTTAATTTCAATGAAGAAGTTGACTAAATAAACAATGATTTTTAATTGGTGTTGAAATTTTTATTTTAATTGGTGAACACACATTGAGTTAGTTTGGAAAATACCGCATAGAGCAATTCAATAGAAAATTGATTCAATGCTGGCTCGATATCATGTTTTAGGATACCTTTAAGTGAGGTCACAAATGGTATAATTTTATTTTTGGCTTTCATTATCAAGTTAAACTTTTTTGAACAAATAAGTAATAATGGTGATTCATGTCACAAATTGTTAGCCGAAAGTGGGCGGATTTGTAAAATGATTGAGCAAGATGATTCTCTTTTCAACTGTTCTAATATTCACAATATTTTGTTATTTAATTTGATATACGTTTTAGTATTTAATACATTTTTATTTTTTAGATACTATGTCTATGTACATTTACCGGTTATAAGGAAATATTTTGTAATTTAGAATTTATTATTGAATATTGTTATTGAAATCATGTTTAGCATTGCATGTATTGCTTTTGTATTTTCGACTGATGTAATGTTGCTCATTTGTTTAATTTTGCAATGATTATGTTTTACACATTTTTCTATCCGTGCATCGCACGTGCTTTACTAGTATTTTAGAAACAAAAAATATATCACATCTTCTAGAGATAATTGAAACCTTATCTATATATAAAAAAAATACGATACCGAAAAATAAATTCAGTTAGAGAGTGTTTGATTGGAGATATTTTCTCTGGAAAATGTCAAATTCCTGAAAAATTTTCTATCTTCGTGTGTTCAATTGACAAAAGGAAATGGAATTGAAATTCCATGGTACAATTCTTTTAAGCATAGTTTTCTCATTTTCCTGGAAAATCAATTCTCATCTCCCCCTAAGCCTACACTCTTTCCCTACACGAACGCTCTTCCGATCTAAAATATTTTCTTTTCCATCTTTATGCATCAAACGCACCCTTAGTGTCTGTATAATATATTAAAATTAAAATATCTGTGCTTATTGAATTATTTCAGTTCCTTATCTTTAATGTATCAAAAGAAATAAGATACACTAATCTAAAATAAATTGATTCAGTTAATGTCTCTAGAATCACTACCATATAAAAAGTAGAATCCATATAAAACATTTGGATTCCACCTTTACCCCTACCATTTTTCTTTAATTCCTATATTGTCCATTGCATTTATTTCACTATTTATTCACGACATTATTACACTTCAATAGTTTATTCTATTTTATCCCTAATCTTTATCATACATTTTAATTTAGCATCACTAAAGTCATCAAATCCAATCAAACTATATCACATAACTCCGACGCTGAGAGAATTGAACTACAAAGTTTCATCTTCCACATTATTTCAAAATTCCAAGTACAAAAAAAATTCAATGGCGATCCTTTCCTTCAAGCATATGATAAGTTCTTTTTCCCCCATTCATAACGAATAACGAATGTGCAAGAATCCCTATGCACAAAATTCTTGAGTAGAGATTTGCTTTATTTAGAGACGATATGGTAACTTTTGTATCGACCAATCCAAAATACATAGAATAAGATCTCAATGTTAATACTCACATAACGATGATATTTAACTTTTGTCTCGACCAATCCAAGATGTGCAAAATAAGACCTTGACGTTCATACCCACATGAAAATTAAATAAGACTTTGACGTTAATAATCGTGTAACTTTTTTAGTTAATGCATATTGTGTCCATTTTTCTTTTTTAATTTCATATTGCAACTATATTATGTGAGTATGCCTTTTTGACTTGAGATTAATAATGAAAAATATTAAGTGCTAATAAAGGAATTGAGTGCGTTTGATTAAGAATGGAGCATCAGAATTAAGTGCATTTCATCATGAATGGAGCATCGAATTAACTTTCCATCATTTATAAAAGTTCCATTGAAAACTACACGAATGCAAAAGGTCTCATTCGAGTTCAAAATTTGATTTTAAGAGATGAAGAGGTAATACTAATATATTTGAATCACTATATTATTATCTTAGCAATTCATTTTTATATACTAACTCATTTCTTTTTATGTCTCTGTAGGCTAACAAAATCCAAGCCACATTATTTGGTGACACAATCCAAATACTTCATGATGCAATGCAATTCGGAAAGGGAATACCTACAAAATTCAAAATGGAAACATTTGACAAATAAATCCAAACTTTAAAAATGTACATATAGCAAAAGCCCTTGCATTGTAAATAGTACGTGCTGGTTTTGTTATAGAAGACCATAGAGCTCAAAAACGATTCAAAGAAAAGATGCTTATCCACTATATAAGTGAAGCAGTGGTTGGCAATACAGGTAAAATCAATATAATATTTCTTAAATTCATAAGTTTAATAAATTTGAGAAATTATTGGTATGATAATATATTTTTTATGTTCAAATTCAAAAATTACATGTATATGCAAGAAATATCGCTTTTGATAATCAATGTGTGGTTCTCTACAACCCATATTTACTGCTGAGATACAACTGCCAATGCAAGACATAAGGACAAACTGTACCTCATGTTGGAGTATATTTTCCAAAGCATATTTTCTCACATGGACAACTATATGTTGCACTTTCACACGTAGTTTCAATGCAAACAAATGTATTGGTCAAATGAGATGACAAAAGCCAAAAAAGGTGTAATGTTGACAAAAAATATTATATATATAGAAGTGCTTCATAATAAAATATTCTAAAGAAAATTACATATCTCAAATATATAGATTGTAACATACAACGTGCAACATTGAATTTGTCTAATGGCTAAGCTTGCAAATATTGAAAATGTTCTAAAAATCTTCCCAACATTTACATCTGATATTTCGTTTACAATTCTAAAGGTTATGCAAATACAACTATAGTTTCAAAGATGAGTAAGCTGTAACAGTTAGTGACAAGCTATAATAGTTAGTGATCTATAGGATCTGTATATCTCATCGTAGAATCGATTGCTACTGACTTGTGAGGTCATAGGTGTATAGTTATTCCATTGCAGATTTTAGGATTACCAGTTGGAATCTAAAAGTAAAGATAAAGATATGACTTTAAATGTGGCTATATATGAAAATAAGTGAAAATATCAAAATTTATTATTATTCATTCAAAATAAATAAATCCATGTACTACCCAACATCTTATTTACACTTCAAATACATATCATAAAAGTACAATCTTATACATATTAAATTTTTTATCCGAACAGGTATCAAACGGATACAGGTACCATGTTATATGCCCGATACACAAACACGATATTAGACAATTAACTAATTATATTGAATAAGTTAAATGGTTCCGTAACATGTAGTAAAACATACATGTACATAAGTGGGTAATTAATAATAAATTATTATTAATACAACATTAATTTAACATGTCAAATGCTAAATCAAAACTTTATATTTATTGATTTTATTACACAAATTTGATGACGGGTAATTGTTCATCATTTTATTGTTTATTATTATTATTATTATTTTTTTGAATTAGGGTGAAAGGCTAGTTTATTATTATTCGTTGAAAATATATAAATCCACGTACTATCCAACGTCTTATTTACACTTTAAATACGTATCATAAAAGTAACATTTTGTATTAAACACTTATTACATAAATATCAACAATATACTATTGACAATGCACAAATGTCACTTGTATTTACAAATACGATAAACTACGAACTCTATTTCCTTATGATTCTAATGCACAAAGTGAAGAAGCAGCTCCTCTCAGCCACAGCATGAAGTTGATGAAGTTCCACCATTAAAAGAGCAATACCAACACGTCCTATAATTGCAACGTTGAACCTGCAACAACCCTAAAAAAAAAATAAATAAATAAAATAAAAAAAAAGAAGAAAAAGAAGAAGAAGAAGAGGGGAGAGTGAGAGAGAGAGAGAGAGAGGACCAGTACCAATTCACAAAATCCATTCATTCACCACAGCCAACAGGAAAATGAAATTAAATCAAACATAATTAAGCACAAAAAAATAATAATAATCAAGTAATAATGTCCACAGAAAAAAAAAACACTTCAATGTGCGCCAAACCAAGCACTCAATCTCTAGAAATAATGAAAAATCACCAATAAAGCAAATCAGAACGTGTAATGCACCCCATGTGCATAAAAACCAACCAAATCGTGTCTCTAAAATAAAACTACTGAACCAATGTATAATAGGACAAATGTTTTCAAAATTCTGCCAATTTCTATGGTTTTCCACTTGAATCATCATTTCCACTTGAATCATCTTCTGAAGTCTACGGGTGCATCTTATTAAAATATGATACATGAGAGATATATATAAAATTACACAATCAATCACAATTAAAATATGTTAATTTCAGTGATGTTTTCAACGGAGATACGTCACTGAAATTAATAATATTATTTACGAAACTTGCATCAATAAAACAACTTGTAGCATGTTTGATAAAAATCATGAAAAGGTTTTAACTTCATACAATTCATACTTAGTCAGCAGTGAAATAAATTCTTGGCACATAGATATTATCAGGTTCTTGCAATTTCATGATGCAGGTGACGATGCAGTTAAGAAACCAACTAGCTTTTAAGTATAATTCTTCAACACAATAAACATTGAGCCCCCAACATTCATCCCCCCCCCCCCAAAACAAAAAGAGGCACCATACCTCTTCATCCAAAAACCGCAACTGATCCGTGGAATAAGAGTCATTTGGGTTATTGCAAGATGGGACATGCCATTTTCACACAACTCGGACTAGAAAGGTCCACTTTGCCCGTTTATCATCAACGTGGTTCAGCCAATTCCAAAGCAGTGCCATTAATTCAATGAACAGTAGGTAATAGAAAAAAAATAAAAATATGATATTTGTAATCCGAAAATAAGTGGAAATAATTGGCAGCTCGTTGGGGTGATGAACATCCATAGGACATATCTCTCCTAAGTAGCTCAAATTCAGAGATGAGGAGCCCAAAAAATCCTGTCTAAAGGAATTGCTAATCGGATAAAATATAAATAAAAAAATTCGAATAATGAAACAAATAAAAACCCCTAACGTGATAAGATAATTTCTTAGGATCGATATTTAATAAAATCCCCAAATAAATTGTAGCTGACAATCGGAGACGGGAAGGACACTTCTGAATCGGAGATTCAACGAATCATTTGCATCGTCCATGAGCTGAGAGATACCGTAATACAATTAACCAAAATAAATGAAATTATCTTCAAGCAAGATAAAGAAAGATAAGGTTGATTTGTATTAAGAGTGAAGAAGCAGGAAATATGCAGAAAGCCTTATCACTACTACAAATTTTACAAAAAAAAAAAAATTGGAAATACACGTGCGTTGGTGGAAAAAGTGACCCGTAATCAAAAGACGATGGCAATTTTGAAATTTAAAGCGCAACAATACACGTCGGTTCCTCTTACGAACTAATGTGTATTACATAAAAATGTAATGCAACCAACGCCTATTCTTTAGCTATACATGTCTGTTATTTAAAGAAACGACGTGTATAGTTAAAATAGGCTTCGGTTATGCGAGAACCGATGCCTCTCATTTGTATAAGTTCAAAATTTCATATCCCCATTTTAGACCTTAACCCCATTTTTCGATCCACAGCAAAGCTTTGTCCCCCATTTTGACTTCTAAATTCAGCAACCTTCCATCCATTCGGCGACCTTCCATCTAAGAGGCGGCAATGGCAATGATGGAACTTTCATCCGGCGAGTGGTGACGAAGGCGGGAATGGCGGACGACACGCGGGACTTTTTTTCCCCACTTCTTCGAAGTGTTTAAAAGAAATTATTCTCTATTTGTTGGCTAGTTTGTGTTGAGAATATTAGTTTGATTCTTTGTTGAGATTTTTATTTTGAATTTGGAAATTATGATTTTAGGGTTTGTGTTAAATTATGATTATAGGGTTTAGAAATTACGAATTTAGTAAATATGAGTTTTGTTGTTTAATTGTTAGAAATATGAAATTTCCGAGGCTTCTTTGTTAAATATATGCATACATTGTTACGAGTACACATGATTTATGTAGAAATTCATGAAATTTGAGATAGGAAGAATTTAATTTGTTCATTCCATAAGTTGAACTAATTTTGCACTCTATGTGTTTGATAAAATGCCTCACAAATATTTGTTTGAAAGTTTTCCATACTAAGAGTGTGTATTTCATACATAGATTAATATTACCGCTTCAAACTAAAATTGTAATATCAATAGATAAGTAATTAGTAAGTATTGAAGTTTAAATAAATTAAGGAAATCAAATAATCTAAAAATTCTTTAATTAAATTTGTGAAAAGTGAATAAAGGAGCATAAAAACATGGTGTTATGGACAAGTACTTTAAGGAAACCCAATATTAGTGTAAAAGTTCTTTGATTAAATTTCAATGCAAATGGATACGTAATTGAAAAGTATTGAGGGACATATAAATTAGATAAAATCAAATAATGTAAAGATTTTTTGATTAAATTTGTCATGCAAATGAATCTATGTAATTAACAAATATTGGTGATCGAATAAAGTTTTATAATTAAATAATAAAAAGCAATTTGATTAAGTGTGTGATGAGAATAAATATGTAATTAACAAGTATTATTGGTCAAATAAATTAAGTAAATCAAATAACGTAACAATATTTTGAAAAGTAAGGAAAAAGTTACTCACTAAACAAAAGTAATTCTTGTTTTGAATATCTTGACATACATCGCGCGATATGGATCAGAGTTGGATGTATGAGAGACGTACCACATAGGAATATGTGAATGGGGTTGAAGAGTCTGTAAAATTTACCGAGGATAATAGAAAAAGAAATGGGAGAATTGATGATGTGTCCCTGCTGCGATTGTAAGAATCCGAAAAAGTATCGTAGCTATATGAAAGTGAAGCACCGTTTGATTATGTGTGGCTTTAACAAAGGTTATATGTGGTGGATTTGGCATGGTGAGGGTTTAATTCTTAGGATGAGCACTGGTGACAATGATAGCTTGTTCATTGATGCTGAAAGACACTTGTTTCCTGGATGTAGTAAATTCACAAAGTTGTCTGCTGTGTTCAAATTGTATAACTTGAAAGCAAAGAATAAGTAGAATGACACACATGGTTATTGGAACTTTTAGGAGACATGCTTCCCGAGGATAACGAGCTTCATAACTCGACCTAGGACGCAAAAAAATGTTGTGGTCATTGGGTATAGAGATTGAGAGGATTTATGCATGTCCAAATGATTGTGTGTTGCACCGGCATGAGTACAAGGATTTGTATATGTGTCCAAAGTATGAGGCGTCTTGGTATAAGAGTAAGGACAGTCATGATAAAAGTGAGGATAAGAAAAGCCCTCTGGCAAAGGAGTTATGGTATCTGCCTATAATACCTAGATTCAAATGCTTGTTTGCAAATGTAAAGGATGTGAAGAAAACACAGTGGCATGCTGATGGGAAGAAAGAAGAGAGAAAACTCAGACACCCAGCCGATTCTCCCCAGTAAAGGAACATAAACAGGATGTTTTCAGAACATAAACAGGATGTTTCCTGAATTCAGTGATGAAGATAGGAATCTTAGGATTAGACTATGTACAGATAAAATGAACCTACACTGTAACATGAGTAGTCAACATAGCAGTTCTCTGGTTTTTTTGATGTGCTACAATCTTCCTCCTTGGTTGTGAATGACTCAAAAGTACATCATGTTGTTGTCATTGATTTCAGGGCCTAAACAGCTGGGAAATAACATATATATGTACCTCGCGCCACTCATTGATGATTTGAGATCGGAAGAGCACACGTCAAGGTATGTCTGTATTCGATGCTTATACCTAGATGCATTTCACACTACATGCCATATTTTTGTACCATAAATGATTTTCTAGTATATGGTAACTTGTCAGGTTATAACTGTAAGAAAAATGTGTTCATGAGTTATTGGGTCTTTCTCCCACCTGCTCTTCCGATCTGAAAGAAGAAAATGGCTTTCAATAGGAAAAAACGAGACTCGAGTTGCCTGCCATTAACAGGAAAAGAGGTTTATGAAAGAGTTAAAAATGTTAATGTTATGTTTGGTAAAACTTTTAAGCATCTACAGAATAGTCTATGGAAAAAGAGATCTATATTCTGGGATCTACCATACTGGCATCACCTACAAGTAAGACACTGTCTCGATATAATGCACGTGGAGAAAAATGTGTTTTCATTCAACGCAGCTTTCTTTCGTTTCGTTCCAAGAATTCCAATAGGGTTTTTGTGCCGATCCGATAAAAATGAAATAGACTCAGAACTTTCCATTGATACAACATGCTATTTTTTCCATTCATTCCCTTTCCTTTCAAAATCAGTCGTGGTCTTCCAAACTTTACCTACAGTATGGACAAATTCCTCCCTTCATCTAAATGTGAAAAAGATTCTAGCCGCACTTAAAAGCCGAGTACTTTACTGTTGAGTTAGCAACCCAAAGAAAATATAAAAAATTGAAACAAAATTTCAACATTTAAATGAATTTGAATTTAATTCAAATTCACTTAATTTAGTTATTTCATTTTAATTAAAATGAAATAATTAAATTCAAGGCTGTGTAGATACAATCAGAATCAATTAAATAAAGAGAAAAGGAATTAGACAAGGGAATCAAACAATTGAGCTAACAAATCTTAAAAAAAATAGATTTTCTAATAGATTAGAAGCAAAAAAATGAACAGATCAGATCAAAATACAATAAATTCTCAGATCAAAGAAAAATATATAGAGAGGATTGTAAAAATTTATAGAGCACATCCTATGTTGTCTATTTTTTTTTTCAATCAAAAAAACCTCTTGTATCAAAGAAAACATCATTTTAATGGGGTAAAGTAAAAAACCAAACCTACGGGATGGAAATAAGTGATGGTACCATCAGAACATTGTTGAATATTCCAGCAAATATGAAAGATAGTATCAAAGTTAGAAAATGGATGGTAGAAATGGGGATCGGGACCAGTTAGAACTACAGGAGTCAGGAAAACGTATATGTTTGCCCCTGCATGTTATACCTTGTCTAAACAAAAGAAAACAAGCTTTTGTGAGTGTCTGAATGTTGTTAAGGTTCCATCTAGCTATTCATCAAACATCAAGAGACTTGTGTCGATGAAAGACTTAAAATTGGTTGATATGAAGTCCCATGATTATCATGTCTTAATGCAACATTTCTTACCGGTCTCAATACAGGGTATATTGTAAAAACATGTTAGACAAGTCATAACTAAGCTCTGCTTCTTCTTCAGCTCAATTTGTAGCAAGGTTGTTGATCTAGGGGCGTTGGATTCTTTGTGGACTTTCATTGTTATCAACTTATGCCAGTTTGAAATATATTTTCCACCATCATTTTTTGACATTATAGTGCATTTAATTGTTCACTTGGTGAGAAAAATTAATATTTGTTGTCCAGTGTTCTTGAGGTATATGTATCCGTTTGAGAGATATATTAGTATTTTGAAAGAATATGTGAGAATTCGATCTCGATCAGAAGGGAGTATAATTGAAGGTTATGCTGTTGTGCAGACTATTGAATTTTGTACTGATTACCTAGATGGTGTGGAAGCCATTGGTATTCCTATATCATGACATGAGGGTCGAGTAGGAGGTAAAGGTATGATTGGATTCAAATCAATAGTGCCCAAGGCCGAAATGTGGGATAAAGCACACCTCCTTGTCTTGCAGCACCTTACTGCAGTTTACCCATATTTGGACGAGCACATATCTATGTTAAGACGATAGAATCCTTCGAAAGGTAAGACGTGGGTGACCAATGAACATGATCGTTATTTATAACAGGGTTCAGAGATAGAGTGATTCAACAGTTGTCCCACATGCTGAACAACATTATGGAAACAATAAAATGGTTAGTGTACGGCCCGGGGGTAGATGTTTCTTCTTATAAAGGATATGACATTAATGGTTATGCATTTTACACAAAACATCAAGATGATAAGAGCACGATGTAGAACAGTGGAGAGACGTTAGTAGCACTGTCATCAGAATATTCTAGTGCGACATGTTGTACTATGGTGTCATTGAAGAAATTTGGGAACTTGATTACAAAGTTCTCAAGGTTCCTCTTTTCCACTGTAAATAGGTTGAAAGCTGTCGGGGTATTCAACGAATTAGGTTTCACTCTAGTAGACTTTGGTTAGCTAAGCTATCTTGATGACCCTTTCATACTTGCATCACAAGCAAAGTAAGTCTTCTATATTGTTGATTCTATTGAGCCTAAGTAGTTAGTTGTCCTTCAAGGCAAGAGACGTATAGTTGGCATTGATGATGTGGCTAATTTGATGAAACCCCCCATTCTCTGTTAGTATACAACATATATCTATGCAGGACGATAGCCTTGAGACAAATTATATGCGTTAAGACCATGGGAAAGGGTTGTGATTAACCATCGCTCATGATAGTATCGTTGCGTAGGATCATTTCCATTCTGAATTATACATGTCATGCCAATTCTCGTGTTTGGGATAATATCTTTTTAATTTATTATGTCATCTATATGAAAAATTGACTACTGCTTGCCATTTTACTTGTAGCTTTGTATATTATTATTTACATGCATTATGAATTTTTATTATCCTGGGTTCATTTTGCTAACACTAACTTGCTTGTGTTTTTACTTGTATACAGGTAGGCACGTGGTGAGCGCTATTGACGGCTGACAACTCAAGTGTAGTAGATGATCTGACTAGCAAGAAAAAGAAGTAGACAAGAAGTGCAACCACTTACAAGAAGTTGAAGAAGACGCACAATACGACAGGAAAACTTGAATTTGACGAGGTTGGTAAGCCTATAGGGCCATTTAGCAGGCAATTAGCTAATTATATAGGGAGTGCAATTCGGATTTATGTGGATACAAACTACCCTGATTGGCATGTAAGGAGCTTATTTGGGAACACATCAAGGTATCGAATCAGTCTATATGCTAGAATTTGATATACTGTAATATTTGATTTTATCTATAATGTTGCTCAAAATTGTTGTCTTGCAAAAGGAATTCAATCTCGAGAATGACAAGTTGAAGCCAGATGTATTGAGAGTAGCAGGGATGAGATGGAGAGACTTCAAGACTTTGTTGGTATGAGAATACATCAAAAAGGAGCACAAGAAATATAAAACTCCTTGTGAGCTTTATAAGTTCATGACGCCAGAAATATGGAAGGAGTTCAAACAGGATTGTGACACTCCAGAGTTCCTGGCATGATCATAGCAGATTTTTTATTATTTTCTCATCAATGAGTAAAAACTAAAAGCAGTTGGTGAATTGACTTTCAGGAGAAAAGTAAGAAAGCGAAGCAAAGACAAGCGCATAATAAGCACCCACACTTTTTAGGCTCTACCGGTTATGTAAAGATGAGGTATGAGTAGCTTGTTGCACACCCCCTATCCTTCTCCTCCTCATGTGGGTCAATTAGCTCGATGCTTCTATTCGAGGATCACAGTTTAGATTGGGTTCAGACAAGGACGAAGAAGAGACCTGATGTCAGTTATTATATACCTAACGAGAAAGCCAAAGGGGTTTATGAGAAAACTGTAAGTATAAATTAACTTTAAATTCCTTTCATTATTTAAGTTATTTGCCCTTAATTTAGGTACTTACATTTATTTTTCATTTTTTCAAACAGAAAGAAAAGCAAGAAGAGGTCAACTAAAGGACGTTTGTCCTAAAAAGACACTGAAAAATCTTCACGGCGACGCTTGATAAGGAGGAACGTCCAGGTCGAGTAAGGGGTTATGTTGTATACATTACTGTGAGGGACATTTATGGAAAACCTGATGAGATTAGGAGAGGACTGAGTGGGATCGTGTCACTAGATGATATTAGATAGGTGATCACATTGGAGGCGGAGGCAAGCATCACTGAGCGGGTAAGGAAAAAGACTATGACACAGATGCATACCCATTTTGATATGATGCAGTCGCATTTTACCTTTGTATTTCAACACCTTGGCATGGAAATATCTCCAGCCGCGAGTCCTTCCGTCATACCACCGACTTGTAGTAGTTGCCACTCGGTCGATCCTCAGCCACATCCTGCCCTTAAGGTACTTAGTGTCGAGTTATCTAGTTGTTGAATGCATTGAGATTTATTTCAATTCTTACAGTTAACATTAATTTTTTCACTTGTATTAAATATTCAAAGAAGCCGATCCCGTGTCATTTCCCCCTTGTTTGTTACAGCGAGACTAAAATTGTGGCACAGGGATGGTTTTCCCATCTGATGCTACTACTTTGGTACACCATCAACAACTTATGTCGGGTCATTACAAGGTGTTAGTTGATTATGTAGCTGATAATGTGGTGGAGTTGATTTTTCCCGTACAAACTACATTCCATTAGTAGTTAGCGGATGCAATTAGAAGCTTCACTTAATGGCCCGTACATTTACTGATCTTAGGCGAGGTAATGAATTGAAGTTACATAAAAGCTTCTTTGTACATTGGATTTTGTGTTACACATGTTATGATGGCAATAAATTATCACTGCAGGAAGACCTACTGAAATAAGTAGCATCCAAAGAAAAAAAAGGAAACAGCCTGTGAGCGTTTAAGTGTATTTGGCACTGCTTAATCTTGTTGACAATGCAACATTGGTATCCCTGAGTCTTGCCCTCAAAAGGTTGGACAATCTGATGGTTAAAATGCTCCTTACTATGGATTTCATTGACGTGACAATGGATGAGGATATATTTCGCCACCTCCATTGGCACAGTGAATGAGAATCATGTTTCGGTCGATGATATTACCGACCTATTAGAGATGCAATGGCAGAACGCACTTATTTTGCAAATTTGGAAAATGTAAGACTTCCTCTCTCACATTTAAGTATATCGTACAATTTCTAATTTGACATTTCACGTTTGGTATAATGTATTTCACGTACCTACATCAATTGTGCAGCGAATTCGGGATTGAAATATCGGGTTTCTATGTCCATCGCTGATCGCGGGTATTAATTTTCAAGTTGACCAGAACACGAATTATATGTACATGCCCAACACGATTGCACAAATGAAGAACAAGAAGTACATTCTAGCACTGTATCATCAGGGGTAAGACCATTGCTTACTATTCATCTATTTTTTTACTTCTGCTTAATTTGAATTATTTGCGACTAAAATGCAAACTTACATTGTTATAAAATATTCTAGAAACCACTGGATGCTCCTTGTGCTGTGCCTTAAACATAACAGTAGTGTACTACCTGAATTCTTCGGAGTCTAAGCGCACATTGAGTATTAAGGGCGATTTGAATATGTAAGCAATTATCAATAAATATTACATAATAGTCTTTTTGTGTAAGTTTGAGTTTATTTAACTTATATAAATTGAAATTTTAGGGCATTTAGAACATTGTGGGCGACGGGGAAAACAAGGAAGATTACTCCCGTGTGGAAATAAATTACAGTATGAAAAATATACTTTTCATGTTACAATAACTATTGAAGTTTCAAGTTTTATTAGTTTAATTACTAAATTTAATTTTCATCTCCGTGGAAATTTTAGTGCACTCAGCAACCGAGATCCGATGAATGTAGCTATTGCGTGATAAAATATGTATGAGATAGTCATACTATATTCTAGTATTTCAGAAAAGCTTGATAAGATATAAATATTTATCGAAAACTAAGAATGATCTAATCATCCATATATATTTTATTAATAAAGTAATATTTCTTTTGGTTTGTTGTAGGCATATGAAGCTGGATCATATAGTCAAGCGAAGATAGATGATATTTGGGATACATGGGCCGAGTATCTATTGACTATTGTATGTGATTTTTGGTCTTATTTATTTTGAAATATAGTTTACCTAAGGATTATAGATTTTTATGCAAATATGTACATTTCAATAGTTAGTTTATATTATATCAGTGGTTAAATTTCAATGGTTAATTTATAATGGTTATGAGCAATTTATAGATTACATTATTGCTTGTGTTTGGATTAGTTATTGATTGTAATTTGATTTTTATTAAGATTGTGATAATTAGAGTAGTACTAATATAATAGTTATTGATGTTTGGAATACTTTGATTTATATTCGATGGCTAGTTTGTTTTTCAATGGTTCAATTACCTTAGCAGCAATAGCTATATATTGCTGGTGGATCTCAATTGTAATGGAGGAACCAATGCCTTAAATTTATCCTTAAAAAAAAAAAGGGAACATCATAATAGGCATCGGTTGCAGTGGAGAAACTGACTCCTAAAGTCCACTATAGGCGTTGGTTCTTTCTACACAACTATACCTACTGTTATGTTTTAGATGTCGGTTTTTGGTTAACAACTGTCGCGTATTGTGCACTTTATGCATCGCCTAAAAACAGACGCGTATACCACTACTGTGTGCATCGCTGCCAATAGCATCACCTTCAAAACTGATGCGCATTCATTAATACAACCGATGCCTAAACTGCTATTCTATAGTAGTGTATCCCAAATTGAAAAGAAGATTATGCAAAATCAAAAGACGAACACAGTCGATAAAGGCTGAAGAAATAAGGAAACGCGAGCAATGGAAATCGTGTGAAACAAATTAGCTTAAGAAATGATATCGAGATTTACCGCGACCATTACACTTGGCAATTAAAAAGACAAAAATAACCCTACTTAAAACAGTTTAAGCAGGAAAACTACGGTACAAAGGTACGTAGACTTAATTCCCATTATATATATACTCCATTTTAATAATCTAATTTTTAATAACTATGTACATTGAATAGGGATATATAAGAGAACTAATATTTCAACTGTATTTTTAAAAGGAAAGTGGACTATATTTTGTGACGGATGAAAAAGGAATAATGGACCAACTTTGTGGGACGGAGGTAGTATATATTATTATATGTGCTCTCGTAGATAAAAGTTATAGTCTTTTGATGTAAAGGCGAGTTTTCCATTTATATGTTTTCTTTTATTCATTACATGGCTAAGTTAAGGTCGTCTAAAAATTTTAAGTACAGAATATCTTTTCAGGTTTTAAATAAAATAATTACAAAAAAAATCTGTTCCAATTGGACGAACGTTGCACGAGCCCTTGATATCATTCAAACCTGTTTGTGTACACATTTGAATTTGAATCAGCATATGTCCAAATAAATTTTATAAAATACTTGGAATTGAGGTTTCATAACGAGGATGTTAGAAAAAATAAATAAATAAATTTAAATAAATCATCTTTATTTATGCACTGGATGAAGTAAATATTCCAATTAATTTGCTTTCATTAACCCTTGTTGCTGTTTTTGCTCTTATTAGCATATTAGTTTTTTGCTTGCTCGAGAGAAATGGGACAAATTAAAAGTGGGTTACTATTCTAATTCACTTGGTCCCAAATCTATATATATATATATATATATATAAGGAGAATAGTCTGCGGTACCTCTTTACTGCAATTTTCCAGCCCATTTTTTGCGGTAACATCTGCAGTTAGATTTTTTTTTTTTAAATTCTTTTTCCTTTTTGGTTTTAGATATCTCCGGTGTGATTCTCGCTTATTTATTTTTATCATTTCATTCATTTATCCTGGGATCCTCACCTGCCAATGAAACCGTAAATCCCTCATTTTCCATCTAAATGAATTCTACCAATTTAGGGATCTTTTTCCTTTCTACTATGAATCCCTAATCATGCAACAATGGCCATTGTTTTTTATGTAATTTTTCCCGATTTTGCCTTTCTATGATTTTGGTTACAGTGGGTGCTTTTTCTTCTAGCGACAACAATGTGGCGTAGAAAAATCCAGCTTTTTCTGTCTATGAGCTTTGTATGACAACAGTGTGAGTGTGTTTTGACTATTTCCTGGAGGAAAAGAAACACTTTTCACCGCCTTCACTCCTTCCACAGTGGCCGAAAAGTATGTTCTTGATAATATTATTTTGTTTAAAGGATTCAATCTTTCCTTTTCAAGATTTTATTCTTTCTTATTTTACAATTGGGTATTTTCATTTTTTATATATGTTTCTATAAATTCTGCACTAAAATTTATGTTTCTTTCCTCATATGTTGTAGGCTTTTTGATATTGAGAAGAAACTGTTGGTAGTCCATGATTTATTTATTTATTTATTTTTGTCTCTGTGTGTTTAACGTAAGAGCAATTCACTCATCCGTGACTAATTCAAAACATCTTTGGCAAAAGATTCTTGCAAAACAACAAAAGTACTTTTCTTTATTTTCCCTCTTATATTGGGTAGGGTAGATTTGGTGGGTTTCATTAGTTGTATAATTGCACAGATCTTTTCAATAATTGGCTTCATTTAG
>CAVNYN010269141.1:0-46036 GCA_963692815.1 Nyctanthes arbor-tristis
GTCAGTCATCATCTTCGCTACTCTCATTACTGCAAATATTATTGACATTAATCCCTGGGTTGTCTTCTTCATCTTCGCTGTCAATATCTACCCAGTCTTCTTCTTCATCGATCAAATGTAGCTTTCCCTTCCCCTTATCTACGAAGGTAAAAGAAAAAATTAAAATAGATCAATAAATAAGAATTTTTTATAGTACTTTGAAGTTGAGTAAGTGTTTATACCTATCGATGAAGCAGACCGCTTTCTTTTTTTCTGACTTTGAGTCTGGGAAGAACCTCCAACTCCTTCAGTATCTGGTTGTTCGAGATCCAGATTTATAGTTTCTGGAGTTTCCATTCGATCATCAACATCTGCAATCCATTCATCATCAGAGGAAACATTTTCACATAACCATCACATTCTTAGCAATTATAAATGTTTTTCCCCTTGTATCTTCTTCACTCTACGTGCACCACAAAAAAGCTAATCAATCTATTTCAATTTTTATAATAAAAAGCTATTATGAATCGAAAATAAAAATTTCTTTTCTTTGTAAAAAATAAATTGCTACTATATATTACCCTAATTAATAAGTCAGTTTTTCTACAATGTCTTACTGCAGCCTCTCTAAAATCATAAAAACCCTTCTCTTCATCTTTGTGCTATGCCCCATTCCCTCTCCTCTCACGTCTTCTCTTGCTCTCTCAATTCCGCTTTCAATCGGCGTGATTCTCAGGTAAGGCATGGAATTTCACCAATTGCTTTTCGATCCCGGCTTTGTCATCCTCTTTATCTCACAGTTTTATTCCATGGTTTCTCTCTCCTCCAGTTGGATCCCCCCTTCTGCTTGATTCTATGCACGCTTATTTGGTGTAGAATGTTGGAATACCTTAAAATCCATTTTTATGAGAAGTTGCTAGAGTTGTATGGTGTGTTATGTGTTGAATTTCAACATGACTTTCTTGAGTCAGTATCATTGTGTAATTGAAAATGAGATTGGTGAATGATTTTGTGGATGAAAGTGATAAGTTTTATTTTATGCAATAAAGGCGTTTGATGCAATGCCTATGTGAAAAATTGGAATACTTGCACAAAATAAATGTTTGATTTATGCTTCAGCGAAAAAGAATTAATGCTGCCCTATTAAAGAAGTTGATCATAAATGGTGTTAAATGTGGATTTTATGCTAATTAGTAATGTCTAATAATTATATTGATGCCTTGTGAATTTTTTTACAAAAACAATTGCAAATATTGAACATGAATTTTATGTTGTATTCATTGAAGTCAATTTATGGAAATTATTGATCAGAAATTAGTATTGTTATCTTATATATGTACTTTCTGTATTGGAGATGCTAATTCTGTTTGAAAAGTAGTTATTGCAAGTTTGGAATAAATTTAATCTTAGTTGGTGATTTTTGTAAGACTTTGCTAAACTTGGATTGAATATTGTCATATTCATTTGGTTGTAGTTGCATGGACGTAGAATATTTTGAGGGTAAGTTTTTACTTCATATGCCATAAAATTGTTTGATGAAATGTCCATGTGAAAAACTAATTATGCAAAGGAATTATTAGATGGAAACAATTAGCTTTGTTTGAAAAAAATATCAAGGTGAAATAATTTATTCAATGAAGTGGTTAATGAAATAATTATGAAATTTGAATTTGAAGGCCTTGTTACAATGATTTTGTGTAATTGATGAATGCTTATTCTTGCATTCAAGTTAGCATTTTTCTTTTGGAAGTACATTTAAGATATCTTATGAAGGTAATAATTAGGAAAAATTGGTCACTTTTATCTGAAGATTAGATTTGTTTAGATTAGGGGAATTAGTTAGTTTGAAATATGGAATAATTATCTTATAACAATTAAAGCTTACTTGCTTCCATTTAAACTGATATTTGAGAATTTTATAAAATTCTCAAAGTCAAACAATGACTTGAGAACTTGCATTATGGGTAAGAATATTCTTATATCATGAACATGATCAAGTTGTATTATTCTTAGTTTGTGGTAGGTAATGACAAGTTTTCTGATTAAAAATATTGTTTACAGATGCAATATGTATCATAGACTCTTGTACTTATTTGTCTATCAACTTAATTGCAATGGGCTAAATTGTGGGTTTTATTGTTTGTAGGATGAGAAGCTTGCAAAGCTGGTAAATACACTGCAGAATTTGTAGGAGAATAGCAAAGATGGTGATTATAATACAATTTTAGCATAGCCAGGAGTTCTAAGCAACAATCCTTCAAAGAAAACACCTATAGAAGATCAAGAAGATACACAAAATATGATGATCTCCATGTTGTCTATTCTGGATGTGAAGCCAGCCTATGTGGGTTAGAAGATGATCATTTGTGAGATATTGGGACGATTACATTTTTTTTGTAGTTTTGTACGGATAGATTAGCGTTTCCTCCACTCATTTAAGTGCAAGCACAATTGTACTTAATGCATGTTTGTACTTCTTACTATATTTTGAATTAAAAGTTATACAAATTGATTTTAAATAGTGCCTTTATTATATTTTTATATTGTTTTTACTTTTAAATAGTAATGTAGCATTGGGGGAAAAGGGTATCCCTTGGCCTACAATGACTCTCTCAACAAAAATTTATTTGACTCCACTTGCAAATAATTATTTGTGACGAGAACAATCTTATGCCTACAAATGGCACTTCCCATGTGACAAAAACTATCGTTTCCCTAAAAATAGCTCCCCTTGCAAAAAAATTGTTTGTGATGCAAAGGGTCTTTTGCCTACAAATAGCTCTCCCTACAAAAACCGATTTGTGATGGAAAAGATCTTTTACTCACAAGTACCTTTCCCTACAAAAATTTATTTGCAATAAAAAAGAGATATTGCCCATAAATGAGTTTGTTGGGAAAGTGCTTAGGCGATAAATTGTATTTGTCTGCAAAAGGTTTATAGGGATAGGATTTAGCCGACAAAGTTGTTACTTTTGTCGTCTCAACCTTTTGGCTACGTGATTACCTTACAAACTTTGCTACAAACTTTTTTCGTCTCGACAGACTTGTACCTACAAATTCTCGTCTTTTCCCACAAAAATGTTTTGTGGGGAAAGACAAAAATTTATTTCCACATATAAAAGGCCTTTTAGGTGGAAGCCCAATAGCAAAATCGTGTAGGCTAGGTCCAAAGTGGACAATATCATACCAAAGTGGAACAGGTCATTTATTGATAAACTAGTTTCAATCCCTTAAGTATTATGTTGCAAATTTTTTTATACAGTAGCTAGGACTTGTTAAGTGTTCAATGGTTTTTTTTTTAAGGCGTTGATTTGACATAATGTCATTTCATTACAATTTAATAGTTTGATGTGCTTCTCCGATATAGATCTATATTTCTGCGTTTGGGGCTTGTTATTTTATTATTAAGCTTTTGCATGTTGAATAGTTTAACACTGATGTTTTTCGTCTTCATTACTTTTATAAAATAATTTCTCAGTTTAGCTTTTATAATTGTGTAGATGGAGGTCGATACTTTTGAAACGCTTAGTTGATACGTAGATTTTGGGTGATTGTTTCTTTTCTACTCTTTCTTTGTTTAGTTTCATTATTAAGATTGCATAACAATCAAGACATAAACTTTCCGTTTTCCCTTGTTCTAGATGAGTAGTTTTTCATTTTAGTTTAGATGTTGACTTTTGGAGTTTTGAGTATATTTTTTGTGTGTATTTTACTGGCAGACATGATCTTTTTAGTTTAATGGTTTAGTCTTCTGGATCTTTGGTGCATCTTACATTTTCAAGTCCTTCTGTTTGTTTGTTGGAAATTTCTTTTCTTATTGGTAGGGATGGTTCGATGGATTTGCACGATACTGATTACATGATATGGCTTGACAATACTGGATTCTAGGGTGCATAAATATATACTCGGCAATACATATCCTATGTTACCTCTCAAGTTTGGACAATGGTGTATTCTGTGAAATCAAGTAGAAAGTTTTGAATGCAAACCCAGGCTTTATTATTAGGGGGCTATTTTACAATTTGCTACATTGGGACGTTACGTTATTTGTTTGTCCACACGTTTAGATGCACTATGCTTTACATATTCATTTGATGAATTTTAGCACTCATTTTAGAGCAACATCACTTCCATGATTGATTATTACAATTCTTGCAAAATTATAGCCCTCAAGGTTGGAAAGATTCAATTAGTGAAACAATATTCAAGAGAATCTTGATACTATGTATCAAATCGATAAACATGTCTATGCATTCACATCTAGATTGACACCAAAAATAGATGATGTTTGATACTAGAAAATTGAAAACAAATAGAATAGCATAAGGGCGTTCTCTCCATGTGGGGGAGAACGGTCCTTTTGTTAGAAAAATTGGAACCCAGCCCTTTAGTGATCAGTCGTTTCTGTCCCTCCACATCCCTACGTCTATCCCCACTTGCGAATTTGTACAGTAAACCCTTCCCCCTCCAAAATTCGACGGGTCCGAGTAGTTGCTAGAGCAGCCCAACAACGACCACCCAAGAACGCCAGTAGCCTAGAAGAACCCCAGTTCTTTGATCGAGATGCCAACTGCCTCGAACCACACAAGTGCCCACTTCGAGTTGCCACACGAACGCCCAAGAACCCAGAGGTGGAGCGGGCACCCCTTACTGATTGACCTACTGCCTCTCCAAACACACAGTGCCCCTTGAAAAAATCGAGCGCCATGTAGTCGATGGGCTGAAGGCAACTACTTATTTAACCTTTTCCTTTTGGATCAAACATTTTGTGGGAATGACTCACCCGGTGCCGTCCTTACTGTTTTTGTCTGAACTTGTTTAAGGTGTTTATAAAACATCATCGTACATCTAAAATAGGTTTACCATGCTTTCTATCTTTTGAATTGAACACTCAAATATTTACTGTGACTCTTGGCTTTAATGCTTGTTTTGCTATTTAGCTTAAAATTTTTCTGTAAGTATATAATTTTTTTTTTTTTTTGAAGGCTATTGTTTGTGGAGTTATATATAAACATTTCATTTGATAATTTCAGACAAGACAAAAATACAAGCTAGTAAACATATATAAAAATAATAAAGCACAAGCCACTTTGCATAATTACAAATGCTAACTTCATATCCTTGCAGGAATAACAAGAAGAAAATTCTAAATAGGGAAAATACTATAGTTAGTGAAACTTATTAGTTACTCGATTATTGAATTAGTTACTCTATAGCTAATGAAGTTTTCCTAAGTGTTATTAAAAGTAGCTTGAGGAGGAATTCATTCATTTTCTAAGTTGTCTTTCATTTGTTTTGGGGGGTGTGGAATGAAAAGACAATCCTAAAGATAAGTAAATTCAAGTTTCATTCCATCAAATATTTTGAACCTCTAGATTTGTGTTCAGTTCAGTCTTCCTATATATGTGTGTTTATTTCAATTTCATGTGATCGAACCAATGAAGCCTTAGTAACTGGCTAAGCTGAGGAAAGAAATTAGTAAAAAAGCGCAGCAGATAATTACTTAAATAACATTTTATGCACGGTATACGTGGTATGGAAGATAGTATGAGAAAAGACAAGTTGAGAAATGTAGTGTATAAAATTATCAATTACAATTAGTCTCTTTTATTTCAAAAGTGGGGTTGAAGTTGCTTTTAGAGTTAAAATATAGGAACATAAATAAACCCCCACGTATACATCACCAAAGATAAGATAGTTGCCTTCATGATTAGCAATTAGGTTAGGGTTTGATCCAATATAAAGCTCACCATTGCCATTTAGTTCTACTTCTAGAGTAACTGATAAATGATAATTATAAAAAGATTATGGAATTATGGAAAGATAGAGAATTAATGGGAAACTCTCAGGTAAAGTGAAATTAGAGTATGGCTGTTTATTTCTTTTTGGCAGCTTAAATGGGAAAAAAGTTTTTTAAAGTGGCTTCATTTTCATTCATAATATATTCCTTGTAATTTTTTTTAAACAGAAATGAAAGTTGGTATGGAATTGGAACTGTCCTCCGTGCAGTCATAAGGACGGTATGGTAGATGTGATTTGTTTTAGAATTTTTAGCATACTATTTGCTTGTTGCTATTTTGTGAACTCTACTAATTAAATTCACACGTGTTTGATAGGATTGGTAGCTGCAGCTGATTGTTAAATATTTGCACCCATGGTTACCGGTCTTAGCATAAAGTTCGGGCAAGAGTTTGAGACACCAGAGGCTGTGGTTTCTTGGTACAATGACTACGCTAAGCAAGTAAGTTTAGCACCAAAATATGTAATAGCAAGAAAAACTAGACCAAAAACCATGAGCCAAACAAGAAAATAGCATCCATTTGAAGACAATCCATCTGTTGCTTGTAATTCATTAACTAAGTTATCTTGCGGCAATAGGTTCGTCCTGTTGCTTGTAAAAGGAGACTAGATAGATCGATGAATTGAATAGAAATTAGCTCTATGATAGACCTGTTGATTACAGTTTTTCTTCTCTACCTTGAATATTAGCTAGAAATGTTTCAATATATGTAGGCATGTTAACAGAAGTTCAACAATTGTATCCTTTCCATTGGATATGAAAACAAAACATATTGGAACAGTTAGCTGGCACTAAAATTTCCCGCAAATAACATATGACCTTGATCAATCAGATATTACAAATAGTTGACAATCTACATCATATTTCACCAAGATTAGAAATTAACATTGAGAAAGACATGGCTGTTTACTGCTTGGTTCATTAAGATTAGAAAATACAACCACCTTAGAGCAAACATTGTGGGCTTTTGCATCTTGTTTCTGACTTCTCACTTATCTTTGACATAAGAAATCATCATCTTCAATGTAATCTTTCCACCATCAATAATCGTCTTTACGGCTCATGATTGCAGTAGCGGAGCCAAGAATATATGTTTACAGGGGCAAAAATTTTGTGACAAAATAATGAAAACAATAGAAGACAAACAATGAAAATTTTTTATTGAGTTATTACAATTGTTCTCTATGAGTTTTCATACTTGATAACATAGCATGAATTGAATCATTATCAATTTCATTAAATACATCTATCTCAATATAAGCAATCAAACTATTATTTAACCATTGATCTCCAATTCAATTTTGTAATAGAGTCTTGATAAGATTCATTGCAGAAAATACTCTCTCCGCTATATGAATAGCTGTAGCGACCGGCAACTTTTGATACAAATGTTAAACGCGTTTTTGTAAAGTCGCTATAATATTTCGATATTCAAATGTTATACTTGTGCTCGTCTAGTTAAACTTTGAAACCCAAATTTTCGTGCTCGTCTCAAACCCAAGAATTTCCAAATCAGTTGAAAGATCACTTAATTGTTAGTCCAACTTAAATCCAAAATTTCCTCATTGTTTGTTTTGGAATTTATCCTTCCAAAATTATTTCTTGCAACTTCCATCTTTAAACAAACAAAGTATCAATCCTTCAATGTGAAACGGACACTAATCACCCACAATTTCTGCAAACAACTCATTCTTCTCCATCAATTGTATCAGTCTCAATCAATTCATTTTCATTCTTCTTGCAAATAAAAGAAAAATTAATTATTGGCAGATTGCCCCAATTCCTCTTCTTTCCTTCCTCATCACCCCCAAATTACAGTAAAAATAGAAACCTTTGCCATTCTTGATTTTCACAAGCAAAAGCATTTCCTCACTTAACACTCAAAACGAGCTCCTGTTTCTAGCCGGCAAGCTTCGCCATCGCCAAACTGCCGTCCGACCACCACGACGCCACCACTTCCATTATATAAAACCAGCCCCTAAACTCACTGTAAACCCCTTCCCAAGCCTTACCCATACATCTAGAAGCGTAGGAAGTCAAGTTCCATCACTCCTCTGGTTCGAATTTCCCTTCGCCGGCGTCCATTTCCATTGTTTTTCCGTCGCAACCACTGAAATTCGTCCCAGAATTTTCACTCTGTGTTTCTGCCAAATTGTGAGTAAAGAGTCAAAGTTTTTGGTGTTTTATTAAATGACTTTTGCACCCCAGATCCCCACGTTTTGTACACTCACAAATCAGTCCTTGCACTTTTTATCTTAGTCATATAAGGATTCAAAATTCCATATTTTACCTTTTGACCCTAAAGTTTAGCATTGACCTTTTTAATCCAGTCCTAAACTCTTTTAAAATTTTAATTTAGTCCCTAAGTTTATATTTTGTTCCACAAAGAATTATTTTCGCAATTTTAAGATAATTTATTTTCTTTTGACTAGACGAGACGCGAATGTAATTGAACAACTTCAAGACTTTTGCTCAAACTTGAAAAGCTTATTCGAGGTAGGTTCTTTATTTTAGAAAAGCTATTTACCTAAAATTGCGCATTTCTAATTAACTTCTGTTGCAATTATGTACATTAAAATCATAATTATAAGAACTATGCGTTATGTATGAGATTAATTATGCTACACCAAGAAAGAGAATATTTTACTTAAATATGAGAACTTGCATATTAAATGCACGAGAACGTGCATCTTGAATGTACGATTATATCTGATAATTTAGATACTGTATTTGAGAAATTAGTTACATATCTATGTGTGTTATTGCTATTTAAGTTGACTATTATATGCGCCGAACCTACTGAGTATTTATATGAAATACTCACCCCTTTCATAAATTGATAAATTTTCAAATTCTGAAGCCGGTAACGAGTATGATGGTGGATATTGATTATTGAACCGTGTTTTATTAATTTCAGCAGTATTTAAGATTTTATCATCAAGACTTTAATACGTTTGATTTGGGGATTTTTTTTTGTAAAAAACCAATTTTATTATTTATCGAAATAAGAATTTCAGCACTTTACTGTTAATTTCAAGCGGTCAGATTGTTTGAAAAGTTGTTAAAAAATATTTAACTAATGTTCTAAGTATCCCGAACTCGGGGCGTTACAATAACAACATGAAGAATTAAAGCCTATGTCACATACACGCCGCAAGAAGTGGAACATATTGGGGCGACTTTTTTAGGGCCAACTCTGTAGTCGCTCCGATGGATGGGTATCTATAGAGATGACATTTTTTGTCGTTTGCTATAAGTTAAATTGTCGCCCCTATAGATTAAAAAAAAAGAAAGAAAGAAAATTGAAAATTTTTGGCCTTGAAGGCAAGGAAAAAAATGAGGCGCTCGTCATTTTTACTTTGACTTTTCCAAAAGGCCCTCTTTTCCTCATCTGTTATCTTGTTCTCTACCTCTAGCCATCTGCAACTATTCCTTTTCCCTACTTCATCTCCAACCTCAAACCAGGGAGCGCCGATCCAGACGACCCCTCATTTGACAGCTTGATCTGCTCTATACAAACCCTCTCCGGATCACGCATCAAGAGAAATCGGTTGGCACCTCAACACCTCAAACTTCTTTTGTTCTGGGTGTTGCTCTTCCAACACTGAAATTTTAGCCTAAAATTTCAGGTAATCTCTACGATCTCTAATTATTCTTACACTCGGAAAAATTATCTGACAACATTTTAATTATTTTTTCTTTTTCATGTTCCTACTCTAAGTCCAATTAATTTTTCAGTTCCTGTTCCTGTAATATATATTTGTTTCACTACAGGATTATGCGAAAGAGTTACTTTGAATCTTGTACTATAATCTGGCTCAATTTTTTCTCTTTCCTATTACTGCAAATCTATTCCTAATATTGTGTTTTGGGTTTGTGAAATTTTTCTAATGTTGGTCATTAGGTTCATGTTAAGCAGTTTGTGTGGATTATGCTTTGTGAAAGTTTTCCATTATTGTGCTTCACGGTTGTGAAACTTTTAAGTTTTGTATGTGATTCATTTTGTGCCAAAACTTTGTCGGAAATCTGCAAAATGTTATTATAATTTTTTCATTTTATTCTATCAATATATTTTTGTGAATTCTTTGAAAATTACTTTAACATAGCTGCAACTCCAAATTTTTGAAATAATTAAAACTACTCCTCTCTCAAAAGGCTCAATGTTTTATATGAGATATGCATCTAATATATTTTTATATAGTATATCACTTTAAATGGTAGGCTCAATGTTACCATAATGATACTTGCTATTGTCTGGAAGATCTTCTAAGGACATTCAATAAATAGATTGAAGAAGATAGGAGAATTATGATAGCTCGAAGCAACTTAAATGCATAAGGTATACTTGTTATTGACTTCTAATTCCATCTCATTATTATAAATAGATGTTCTGTATGGATGGAGGTATGATATAGGAATTTATTTTTAGTGTCCCATGTCTTTAACTGCTATTTTTATTTAGAAATGGGATTGTACTAACTAAAGTCCATCTCGTAGTATGAAAGGTTCAAATAAGTGCTGCAATATGTCTAAACTAAACTGAACTTAGATTAAGCTAATTTATATTGAACACATAATGCATATGTCGCGGAAGATGAATTCATTTAGGGATATGCATGTGTACAACTAAATTCTGGCATTAATCAATGTTGCATATGGTCCACAATCATAAGGAAATTGTTCAAGTATTGACAGATGAGGTATTTCTGCTTTGTATTTGGCAAGAAATAGCCCCAATCTTCAACCTATTCTGGAAAATCAACAGAGCAAAGACTCAATGGGTTTTGAAGGTGTAAGTTGTCTCTATAAGCTACCTGTGTACAATAACAGTATGCTTCAGTTACTTTGACGTTTTTGACTTTCTTGGTTTTTGCCTTTGTACAATAGCAGTATGTAAGTTACAGTTGTTTAATGGATTCTAAGTTTTGAAATTATCTAAAAGTATATACCACAGATTTAGCATGTAAGTTGGAAAGTTCTGTGCGGTGTTTGAACTTATCTTCTTGAAGGCAAAAACAATAGTCCTCTAGTGTTCTCACAAAACCACAAGTACTTCCATCAATTTCATGACACCCTTTACTTCTTTCTTGGTTTCAATATTAACAAGTATTAAGGGCAACTCACCTGTTGATGTAGGCGGAAGCGTGGTAATAATGAAGAACACCCAGATAACCCTAAAAACACGTTGATTCTTTAGAATACCGTGAGTTTAGGCATCGACTATTCGTTGATTAGCTCACGAATACCAAATAAGTGATCTTAATCGCAAAACCGTTGATTCAAGAGAATACCGGCAATGGATCGACGGGAATTGGAAAACTCTAACTTTTGTAATCTTTAATCAACAGTCAACTATCCCTCCTTCAAGGCCTCCTCCCAGTTTAAATAATCCCGCAATACAAAGTAACTCAAAGAATAAGTTAAAAATAGTAGAGAACTCAAATCAAGGAACAATTAATGACACAATAATAGAGAACTAAAAGAATAAAGAAACAATCTATATTAACCTTAATCACTTCTTGATTCTGTCAAATGCCTCCAAATAAGCCAAGACTTGATCTAAGGCGTCATCACTGCCATCACCTGTAGAACAATTTCAATGGAAACTGAAGTGGATTCTTAAAACCAAAGTTCCAGCCTTCTTGTTGATATCCCAACGGTTTCCAGATTTTTATGTGCTATTCTTGCTGAATTTTCAGAGTACATATTGCTTCTTGTTGTCCCTCTTTTATCTTTTTGTTCCCAAGTTGTTTCTTCTCTTTTCTATTCTTCTTTTTCTCCATAAATACTACTAACCTGAAGAAAACAGATTTTCTCTGTTTATCCCATCTCGCTTGCTCCTTTTATTTCTTTTCTTCTCTTTTTTCCTCTCCTGTAGGTCTCCTGGGTTTTGTTTTGGCTTGTGGTTTACACATGCACCAGAAAAATCAGAGATAGATATATTTTTGTGAAATATTGATTGATATGGATGTTGTTGAGCCAGCTAATGAAAATGTAAGTCCATCTTCAAACCCAAGTTTGGTGATTGTAATATGTTAACTTCAAACTATCTTTTGCTTATTTAGGTGCATATAATTATTATTTTGCTTTGGATGAATATGAATATTTTTCAAATACTTTAATTTTGAATTGATGTTGGACTTACTTTTAATTATATGATTCTAATTTGTTTAAACAACGATTACACATACAAATTGCAATTGATAGTTGAAACATGTTAATTTAAATTGTCATTAGTTAGTTGATTATTGCACTAAATTTATGAAATGCATTGTTGGATTGGTCCTTATTGATTGCTTTAATCGTTACTTGTAATCTTTGATACTTATTGGTTGCATGTTTACTTTAGAATTATTAGCTTATCTATTAAGAAAATTTTTTTGTTGATTAATTCTCAGTGAAAAACTAACCTTAATTTGTTTTGATGTACCTAAATTTTTAGTTTTAAACGATCTTCTTATTATATTCTTTGAGATCTTTATTTCTATATAAAATAATGACATCTAACTCTTCTTTCATGTGCATGTCCACTAAATAAATTTGGCATGCTTTCAAGGACTGTTCTTTGTCCAGAGTCATTCCCTATCTACCACCAGTTCTCTTAAGCATCAAATTAATGCTTTCAGCTTCATGTTTTGATAATTAATACTTACATCGCTTTATACTATTGACCATAAATCATGGCTCGTCTAATGTTTTGTTTTGAATTGTAGACATATTTTCATCCGCAAGGTTATTTTATACAAGTCGAGTATGAGAGGCTGAAGATCACGATTATATTTTGAGTGATGGAGATGCATTGATTAGGTGTTCCACATATTGATTAGAGGCTGAGGTTTGCCACATTTAGTTTAGTTTTAGTTTGTTCATCTTTTCCATAGTTTGCTTGGCTTTGTGTTTGTGAATTGAGTAACAACAAATGTGGGATTGTAATTTGTAAGGGAATGATACAGCTATGAGTATTGGGATTTATGGTTGATGTATGTATTTTTTTTCTTTTTAATTTTTTAAAAAGATCTATGTGTAGCACCTATAGATTTTTTTTTTGAAAAAATAATATGTTTTTAGGGGCGATATGTCATACTTTTATCACTACTATAGACATGACAAGTCGATGCCATAAGTATAAATTTATTGAGGCGACAAAGTCATTGCAATAGATCAACAGGTGCGGTCCTATACGGGCAACGTCTTTAGAGGCGACATGTAATCCCAAGGTATGTGTAGGGGCGATTTGTTGATCTTTTTGTAGCCCCAATTTGTCTTTTCTCTTGTAGCAAGCCTGCAAACCAATGGATGTACTTGATTTTTCTTTGTCAAAACTAACTTCTTCGCAAGATCACTTAGGCCTTGTAATCCTCTAAAACTTTCATCAGTGCGCAGACCAATAATGTGTGTCTCAAGTTGATCATCAAGAGCTAATACAAAATGGTGAAAAATCCTCTGGATAATACGCAGCTAGTTGAATTAGTCTGTCCTTGTCAAATGCTGAAAATAAATTATCTAGACACGAGCACGCTGTACGAAGGCACAACTCATTGTTTACCTTAGAAAAGTGATCATTCAATTCCTGGAGTTGCATAACAATAACAGAATAGAAAAAATTCACCCGTAAGTTATGCAAATTTGTTATTATTGGAATGTTTCGTCATGAAGGGCTTGGAGGTCTATACACATCGTCCGTCTTAGGGACATCAATGTTGTGTTTTTGACAAAATAAACATGTCTTCCAAAAAAGAGTTTCATCCGACGGACATCAATGTTGTGTTTTTGACAAAATAAACATGTCTTCCAAAAAAGAGTTTCATCCATTATCCCTTATTGCTTGAAGTCTTTCTTTACAAACTTTCACCAATGTCATGGCGTTTGCAATTTCTTGATCTTTTCATTGTAGTGCCTTTGACAATTCATTTGAAATTCCTAAGATCCTTTTCATGAGATGTAGATTAAACACAATGTCAAATGTCAATATCAAATTCAATAGATTACGTGCTTCACCTCTCTTTCTAGTACTTGAAACATCAATGGCAATCATATCAAGGATATCAATCGTAGTTGAAAACATGCGAATCAAATTAACTAAAGAACCATGGTGAGATCCCCCAATGTGTATTACCTGAACGTTTAAGAGTAGTTTGTTGATTAAGGCCTTGTCCACTTGAAATGTAATACACGTTTACGAGTAGTTTGTTGATTAAGGCCTTGTCCACTTGAAATGTCTCCATGGTCCAGTGCTAGATCGGAAGAGCACATTGTTGCTCGTGAAGAAAATCACTACGTTTAGCTGATCCCTCTCACTCTGTCAACCAAATCAAAGAAAGGTTCAATTTCTACATGCTTGTTTGCTACAGCTACAAGCGCTAGTTGAAATTGGTGAGCAAAGCAATGAATATAATAAGCTCTTAGGTTCTCTAACCCATCTCCAATGTCTTTGTGAATAGCACTAACTATTTCGAAAGCAATAGTAGCACTTACAATGCCTTTCTATACATAAGGGGATGTTAACTTGAGATTATCAGAAGCATTCTTAAAAGTAACTATCTTAACCTCTTCATTATGCTCAGCCAAAAAATGTAGCAGTTCAAAAAATTCCCTTGATTATTTGAATGCTCTGATTCATCATGTCCTTTAAATGCTAGTTCTGACTCAGAAGAAATTGAACACAATCAATTGAAGCACTTAAACGAACCCTATAATCATTCCTGGATTGTTGTGATTGCCTCAAGAAAATTGTTTGAATAGTTTGACCTTGATTGATAAAGTCTTCCTACTTAATGCGAGCTTTATTATGTGCACTATTATGGTCCCCGACATGCTCTTGTAATCTTTCTTTTCTTATCCAATTTTTGAACCTCTCTCGACAAATGTATCACCATCTCCCTGTTCTCCACTACTTGACCTAAAAAGATAGCAAATGAAACAAAATGCTGCATCATTCTCAATGCTATACTCCAACCAAGAAGAAAAATCATTACACCAAGATGGTTGAAAACGTCTCATTAATTTTCCAAATTTTGTTTGTGGAAACTTATGCTTGCGAGGCTGACAAGGATCCATTTGTATCTTATACTCTTTGAATTTCATCTCGAGCTTTAACATCTTATTCTATAGTTGGAATTTGAAGTCCAAGACCTGTAGGCATATTTGAAAAATCATTTTTATCTCTAGTATCATTTTCGTGCCCGATGTTCACTTCAACAGGAATATTCTTTTCATTCCTATAGATCACCAATTTCAACATGAATATCACTTTCATTTTATGCAACTCCACTAAGGCCACTACCATTATTAGTCTTCTTTCCACCAGCATTTTCATCCTCAGAAGAAAAAGGATCTCTCATTTTAAAATTTTTTTTCAATGTTCCTATCTATCAAAGAAAAAATTAGATATGTCATAACTTATACGAATTATACATTTATATTTTATGACTTTAACACTAACTAGGTCAGTATTCTAATTCAGTAAGATAGTAACTAACTAATTATTAATATAAATAATCTTAACTTAAGATTAAGCAACATATTTTCAAATTTTCAATAAACAATTTAAAACATTCCAGACTTCTAGTAACATTCAAGTGCAGTATACATTGAAGAATGAAAAATTCATAAAAATTCACAATAAACATTATATATTATATATATTAGAAATTTTATACCATCCAGAATTTAAGAAACAAGAAGGGATTATAAGATGTTTATACCTCAAATTGTGAAAAAGATTGTGACTATCTAGTGGATTTTGGTGAACGACTGCAATGACAAATGATGAAGCAATTTATAAATTGTACAAGAAATATGGAAAACCCAATGGTTGCAGATGAATGTAAGAGTCGAATCGTAATGCGGTATAGAGTTATTCAATTTTTTGTTGTCATACTCGAGCCGTACGGTCAACGGTGGAATATGAATGGAATTTTTTTTCCTTACGAATCGTGGCTTAAGAAATTGGTCATTTGGTGGTCTAACTTAATTATGTGCGCCGAAACCCAATTTTGCTTTTTTGGTTTGGCGGTGTAATTGGAGAATTTGTCATGTTCTTTTTTTTTTTTTCTTTTTTAATAATTAACTGAAAATTTTCAAAATCATTGGGGGGTTGCCCATAAATGCCTCCGCCTCTGCATGATTGACTATAGCCTTGTGACGAATTTTGCTTAACCGAGAACTGCCAATATTTGACCAGCTCCTGGTGATTGCGCAGCAATCTTCAACTCAAAATAATACTAGAAAAAAAAAAAAAAACCATATAAAGAAGAGATATTCATTAATTTAACAAGGGTTGTTCTCGACATGCCTGAAGGAGAGTTGCCTATAGAGGAGCCAAATTGATGAAACCAACTTTATTTGTAATCTAGTTAATATTCTTGTCTCAGTTGTAGCATTAGGCTAGGCTAAAAAAAAGTAGTAGTATATGTTAATTTTCCAAGTTTTAAAACCTATAATGAACCATATATCTAAATGAAATTTGAATTATGATGAAAAGCAAAAGATTTACTTTGTGAACCAAATGGTGTCTGGTATAACATTTCTTTCTAGGTATAACATTTCTTTCCAGTTAAATTTGCAGAAGATGATAATACAAATATTCCTACATGTTCCAGTCAAAACATAAGCACCATAGAGGCATCAGTATATTATACTTCCTACATTCACATGGACTAACAGGAGATCGAGAGCATTTATAAGGTGAAGTTGAAGCTGACAATAAACCGCCCCAAAATCCTAAACCTCTGTTGTAGCTGGATAGCTAGCTGAAAACAGCCCTCCCCCCACTACCACAAAAAAAATAAAAATAAAAAAAAAATAAAAGGGAAAAGAAAAGCACCCAACAAATTGAGGGGAAAAAAAAAGGAAACAAAACCAGCATAAGTCACCACATTTGTACTTGACATCTTAAATCACCAGATAAGAGGGCAGTTTACAAATTGAGGGGTTAAACAATTACACAAGACAATTTGAAAAGGGAAAAAGAAGAAAGACGATCCTCTTTGGCTATAATAAACATGTCCAGAGAATGACAACGAGCGCCTCTATAAATTTAATTAATATTCATATAATGGTATTCACATTCTAATTAAGAATAGAAGTCATGTTCCACAATGAAAGTCACAGGAGTGCTCCTGCTATGTGATATGAACCAACCATATTCTTCTAAAACATGATTTAGCCCATTTGT
Organism: Nyctanthes arbor-tristis; assembly: GCA_963692815.1. Classification (NCBI taxonomy): domain Eukaryota; kingdom Viridiplantae; phylum Streptophyta; class Magnoliopsida; order Lamiales; family Oleaceae; genus Nyctanthes; species Nyctanthes arbor-tristis. The sequence goes on from CAVNYN010269141.1 coordinate 16,956, forward strand.
ATAACTGACTCCAGGAACCCTGAGTTAGTCCACACAAACCACAGGAAATGCATACAAGAATGGGAAAGAAAAAATTGACGTGACAATTGACTGAGGACAACCACAATGGCGTTCTTTGGGGGAGGACGAATTGGGTAGGGGGGCGACCAATATGGCGTTTTGATTTTTTCTGGTGGCCACGAATTTTTCCTTGGTGGCGCTTAATTAGCGTCACATATGCGTATCTTGGTGGTTGTCGTTGGGCTCTTTCAGTGATTTCTCCAAACGGTCGATTTTAGGGGAGGGTTTACCGTACAAATTCGAAATTGGAGGGGCGTAGAGGGCGGGGAATGACTGAATCACCAAGGGGTTGGATTTTGGGTTTAAATTTGTACGCCCCCACAAACTTTTTAGAGGAGTGCTATTTGTATATAAAAAGTGTAAAATTTTTATACATACATTTATGAATTTATTTACACTCTTTAAAAATTGTGATTTTAATAATAATAATAATGGAATAAAAAACATTTAAGTAAATACAAATGGGTGTGTACAAAAATTATACACTTTGTGTGTACAAATATCATTTCTCAACTTTTTATAAAGGGGTAATTGAAATTTCTTTTTGAGAAGTGCTATTTGTACACATTCCTATGAATTTACTCACACCCTTCAAAAGTTGTGATTTCAAAGATGATAGGATAAAAGACATTTAAGTAAATATAAAAAGGTGTGTACAAAAATTATACACTTTATGTGTAAAAATATCATTTCTCATTTCGTGTTTGCCTAGTTTGAGTCCCTCTTAATGCATATGTGGCGTGACGCTGACTCAGCACCAAATCCCAAGAAGGTTTGGTTTAACAGAAAGAGGGTTTATCTAAAGTTTCCTTCTTTGAATTGTCGAAACTTTATCATTCTTAAATTATCGTATCTTAATCAATTCCTTTGTACCTATAGTTCAACGACATCGTTATAAAAAATGAGAGAATTTTTTAGGGGAAAAATGTTAGACACGCCCCATAGTGCTTTAGGTGGAAGATCATATAATTATTTTTTATTTTTCCAACGTATTTGTTTACGTATCCATTTTATTTTAAATTTTTCGGTCAATCACTAAATTAATGTAACTTTATCATTACTAAATTATCATATCTTAAATGATTCAGTATGAACTATAATTCGATGTCGGGGTTATAAAAATATTCAGATGTTTTTGGGGGATAATATTAGGGGCCTCATAATAATTTTTGCAAAAGGTTAGTTACTATATTTTTTTGTGAAGTATAAATTTACGTATCTACTTTCCTTTTAAATATATATATATATATATATATATTATCAATCCTTAAATTACCATAACTTTACTATTCGTAAGTTACCGTATCTTAAACAATTTAGTTATGGGGAAACAGGTAGTTTTGCTTGAATCTTTCACCAGTGGTGGTCATAACATGCTCCAAAACTATCAAGATGTCATTTGCTGCAAATTTTATTTTTTAACTTTATTGTTGTTAAATTCTTTGGCCTTAGACTATTTGGGAAAGATGCTAGCGAAGTGCCAATATCTTTCAGACGATATACTTTATAACATAAGGAAGAATTTGAAGCAACAAAGTAATATATTCTAGTATTACCTTTCTCCTTCTATTTATTCGTTCAACTTTATAATTTTTGTGTTCTCATTAGCATATGTTCTTATTTTATGTATGCCACAATGATGTTCATCTTATTTACAAGCCTTTAGCTAAGTGATAATTAGATAAAAAAAAGTATGCTATGCTAAAGGTTGAAAAGTTGTTGCGCAGCCAAGGAAAGAACCTATGTAACTTTTATGCATCATTGATCTCCTCCTATATATGGGATTATTGCAAGGTAATATTATCATATAATTTATTTCTGTCATTTTATGAATTAAATTGAATAGAACAATAGTTTTATTCCTTATTTACGGTTTTTTATAGTTATTCAATATCTTTTTCTGTGAATAGGAATTCAATTTTCCAACATTATGATTTTAGTATTATAGAGTTTCAAAATAAAGAATTAGTAATATTTTAAGGTGCTGACGTTGACCAAAAACAAGAGACTCCAAAATCTTTTCGGACGATAGAATCCATGCTAAATAGAATGATGATCCTGCATTCTTGACGGCCCTTTATTACCAAGATGAGGAGATCTTGTTGCTTCTATTGTTGACAAAACATACCCTAATTTCATAGTTGCCAGTGGACATTCATCTTACTTGAATGGTAGGCCATACTTACACTGACACTCGATGTTGTTGACTTAGTCAATGATTAAAAGGTATCACAGCATCACTCTAATGTATGAAGTTATTTTGGTTCTGATCAAACATGTAAATTAGATTCTAGTTCATATAAATTCATAATGCTTTGGGCAGGAAATTATATAATTATGTTTTTTTATTTTTTTTATTTTTCTAACATATTTATTTACATATCATCTTTCCTTTAAAATTTTCGGTCAATCGCTAAATTACCGTAACTTTATCATTGCTAAAATTCTGTATCTTAAAAGATTAAATTGTAGCTATAATTAAATGATGGGCCTATAGAAATATTCAGGTGTTTTGGGGTAAAATATTAGCAGTCCTCATAATACTTTGGGCGAAATATTGTATCATTATTATATATATATTTTTTAATTTTCTGACGTATAAATTTGCATATTTACTTTCCTTTTAAATTTTTCTTGTCAGTCCTTAAATTACCGTAACTTAATTACCGTAACTTTATCATTCCTAAGTAACCGTATCTTAAACGATTCAGTTGAGGGAAAATGAGTTGTTTTGCCTGAATCTTTCACCAGTGGTGACGGTGATATGATTCGAAACTATCAAGTTGCTCATACTTTGGCAAAGTTTGCTTTTGATGACTATTTGAATTTTGTTTAGGCAAATAAACCTCCAACCTTCATTTTAAGCGATTTGATTCGTGATGATTATACTTAATGAACGAAGATTGAGGCTGGTTTAATATTTAAAAAAATTTGTCTAATCGGCAATATCATATCTCCTGATACTTAATATAAATAAAATAAGCTATGATCATATTAACGTTAAATATCTTGGTAAAACAGAAAAATTTGTTTGTCAATGGACATTGATGTCAAATTTAGTTGTTCTACAGAAATATGCCATCAAATAGTATTTGGAGTGACTATACAATATACTAAATAAGACATATTTAGTTCTCTTTTAGTAGTATTTTGACTATTTTCGACCACCTTATAGGCACACGGCACATAAGAGTAAAAATGTCTAATAAGCTGGTAATTATTAGTGCCAAAACTGTTTATTGATAATCAATTGAATAAAAAATGTCCTGTAATTAGCCTTGCATGTAATTATTGTCAAAACGCAACAAACTTAATTCATGTATTTTGTTTTATTTTTTTTTTGTCTTGATGTGGTATATATGAATTTCTTACTCGCATTTAGTGTTTCATTAAAAGGCTTAAGTGGTAATCTGACCAATACAATGGAATACGCAAGGCTTAGAACACATACTTGACATATAGATAGGTTTACTTTTTAAAATATAGAGTTCAAAGTCTTGAGTGAAGGCACCTCTTAAAACACATGCCCAGACCTGGCTCCAAGCCCACCAAACTTGGGCCTGGGGCCCAATTTTTATGTAATTTTTCTTTTTAGTTTTTCATTTTTGTTAAACTACATTATATACTTGTTTTGTAAGAGATAATTAAAGCATATATACATTTTTAAATTCTACACTTTATTTTACACTGTAAATCAAAACTAATTGCAATTATACCATTTTAATTTATCTATACATATTTCATTAAATCTCTTATGGTTCATTTAGATTAGGTTTCTCCGTCTACCCGCTGTCGCCACCGCCACCACCTCCACTGTAGCGACTGGAAATTTTTATAAATAAAGATTTAAGTTCTTACGAAATTTACTAAGTTAAGTTGCGTCGCTACCATCTTTCTGTTTATTAGTTGTTATTTTATGATATTGGTCATGGAGATAATTAATGTCTCGTGCTCGTCTAGCTTCGAACAAATTGATTTTAGATCGGAAGAGCGAAAAACAAGAGTTTGCGAACTCATTCGGGAGTCGAGAGTTGGTTAAATCTAAATTTGTAGGTTCAAAATTATTTCCAATTTAAATCGAACTATCAGGTTCATTTCTATTTAAATTACTTCGTCCCGATTTGAATGCTATCTACTCGAATCCATTCTATCAAAGCAAAAAGATATTAGCTCAATTAAGTTCATAGTCCAGCTTCATGTTTTTTTAGTAAACAACAAATCCAATTTCAATTATCCAAGCCCAATTCATTAAGCAAATTCTAACAATTTAGGTAGCCAAAGAGCCCATCTAAGACCCACAATCATTCAGACAGTTTCTTCCCAGGTAGTTTCCTCCCCAACCTCCGTATAGTTTTATCCTCATTCTCACAGTTTCATTCTATCATTCACAAGTCTAAAAATTTCCTTTCAAAACACTCTGTTGTGTTCAAGGAGAGGAAGTTTTGAGTTGTTTTCACAGCAAATAGGCAAGGAGTTCCTTCATCTCTTTCTGCACCATTCCTACCTTCCCATATCAAACCAGTAAGTCCACTAGATGTTCCCTTTCCTTGGTTTCAATTTTTAACTAGTGAATGCATGCTTAAAATCTGTTTCTCATTTAGATTACGTTCTCATAAATTACATTCATACACATGTACATAGCAGCCACTTGGTTTCCCACTTTTCCCTTCTCAATTACATACATAAATATACAATGGTCGACACAAACACAAGAAACAGGGCCAATTCTCATCACTCATCGTCTGCCTTCACTCCCAAACCAAAGTCAGCCAACCGCAACCCAATAAAAAAAAAAACAAAAACAGAGACATCGGGCAGCCAGCACTGCCACGACCGCCACTGCCGGTCGCCAGCCACCGCCGCTCCTCTAGCCAAATCGCCCCACAAACAGAACCCAACAGCAAAGCCTTATCACCATTTGACTTACCCTTCGACCAAACCCACAAGCTTCGAACGCCTCTGCCTTTTCGAAACCCGCGACCCTCAGCCTAGCCTCGCCAGAAAAATCACGAACCACCTCGCCATTTATGAAGCCCTAAAGACCTGAACCTCTCTCGATCGATTGAGACCCACTCTACCTTGCCGGCATTCCCTTGAAATCACGACCCTATCTCTTGAGCCCACGCCATGGTCAACCTCCGTCTCCCTTGTCTCGCTCAGACACCCATTGAACCTCCGCTCGCGAAGCCAGACCACCTCTTCACGGACATCGCCGCTGGATTCGAACCCTAGTCTCGCCTCTACCCTCTGAATCTGCTTCTCTGTGTTTCACGATCCTAATTTTCGGAGATATATACATTATGTGAAATTGCTTCTAAGTCCTTGCTTCTTAATTAGACTTACTCTTAGTCCCTCGTTTTAGTTCATAGTTAGGTAAGCTCAAATAATTAGCATTCTTCATATTGGCTCCTAAGTTTATGCTGAAATGCAAATCTGTTCCTGAGTTTTGTATCTAGCTAAGTTGGTAATCCAAATACTTTTGAAATCCATTCCAGTCCTAAAACTTCTAATTCTGAATATGTTAATTCCTAAATTCCAAGATTGGTCGTTCTAAGGTTCCAATTACCAAATAATCTTTTAATTGAGACGAGAATCCTTTTATTGATAGTATTATAAAGCAAACTTTTAAAGAATATCAATTAATTCAAAATAAGTTTAGCAAATTTTAAATGAATTTCTCGATTATTAATTTAGAATTTATGTCATGTAGTTAGACGAGGCAAGTTGATTCTTTGAAGTTTAATTGCTGTAAAAGCTCAAACCCAACTACGAAATTAAGGTAGTCTCTAATTCCTAAAACTAATTGTTTTATTTTCAAGTGATGTGCACTTAATGAAAAGTTTGAGTTGCAATTCACGACGTGTGATTTAAGTTATTGTTATTCGGTTTTAATACCAACATGTTGTACCTGGGATAGTACGTTGATTTAATTAATATATCCCCGAGTAAAATGATATACCATGGTAGTATGATCAAACTTGATAGACCCTGAGTAGTACGTTATATAAGATATACTCACGGGTTGATCTAAAATTGGCTTGCCCACGCAGCAGCATATGTTGACTTGTTGGGATTATCTGAATCATATGTTGAATGATTAGTTAATACATATATTGCAACTTGTAAACTGTGCGCTGAGACTACTGAGTGTTTCTTCAAAACGCTCACTGTTTTCCTAAAACCTTAGATCAGGTGCTGGAGTAGGCAGCGAGACCGATGGTAGTGGCTACTAAATATTATGCTTTTATTATAATTTGAAAATATTAAACTTAGTGGCTATTTAGTTCAAGACTTTGCTATGGGATTGATATGTAAATTAATTGCTGTTAACTGAAAATGTAAACTTATGTTAAATCTTTCCGTTGAACTTATTAGTATTAAAGGTTCAGTTAATAATGTTAAAATTTCCTTACATTTCACGTCCTACCGGGATCTACGACCTTGTTTTAGGAAAAATATATAGATAATATATATATATATATTTTTCCGCATGGTTCAAAGTAATTTTTTCTGCATAGTTTAAGGTAAAAAAAGCATTTCAAGTAGCATTTTTGGGTTTGTCAAACTTGGGCGTTACATCCACTGCCACCACAACTACAACCACAACATCCCCTCCATCCGCCACCACCACCTTTCCCTCCGATTGCCTCCATCATCACCTCTCTCCAACCACCACTCCAATCCATCTGACCGCCACCAACCAACCGACTAACCATGCTTGCAATACTACCACTCAAACTACTCGCTGCCTTGGAAGAATCTATGCCTCCGTTAATCTTCAAGATTTGCCTTTTTTTCTTTTTGGGTGATTTCTCTTGATTTTTGCACTAATTTTGCATGACCATCGAAATCTTTTGATATTCTATATTTCCCCTTATTTTTGCACCAATTTTCCCTTATTTTTTTAACAATTTTTGGATGACTGTGGAAATTTTTGAGATCGGAAGATTCATTTTTGTTAACATGTTTATTTTGTTACCTTTTTTGTTATGATTTGTTTTACCATATATTTTTTTAAATCATGTTACCATATTTCAAATTTTGTTACCGTTTCTTAGACTTGTTACATGTTAACATCATACTTTATTGAATTGTTACTGTGTTTTTTATTTTTCCGTTTTGTCAGTTGTATTTGTTACCATGTTGTTTTTGCATTTGTTGTAGTGATAACATTGTTTTTCCCCCTTTGAATTGTAATATTAACATTGTTAATCATTGTTAAATGATTTTTATATTATTGGGTTATTACCAATCTTTATGATTTTTGGGTGTCTTCTTACCTTTTTTTCTTTGGATGTGTTTGGGGTTTTTGTTACTCATTTTTTTTTTTCCCTTTTCTACGATGGTGAGTTAGCAGTGGCGGCAGCCTTAGCGGCAATGGTGATGTGGTGGCAATTTGCTGGAAATTCATTACTTAATTATTATTATAATAATTAATTAAAATTATAATTATAGTAATATAGTAATATAGTAATAATAATATTAAACTATATATATTCCAGCCAATAAGGTCTAACCTATTTGGTTAGAGGCTAGATCGAAGTACTGAGACCTAGAGGTCTCAGGTTTGATTCCCTCAATATAGAATGTTTTCTATATTTTATTGTAGTGTGACACTATATGTGGGTTTCTAGTATTGTTGATTTTCTTAGCGTTGTGTTTTAATAAGATAAATATCTATACGCATATTTGTGCTGCTATGATATAGATTTATAATTATACTTTCAAATAAACGCATATTCTCGCATATTTTGCTTATGTCACTGATGATGTCATTTATTATTATTTTTCTAACATTTTACCTGTTTTTATACTATCAAGGACTTTTCTCGCTCTTCGAAATTCCCTTTGAAATTATCTTCTAATTTCTTTTCTGAAACACGATTCACAGTGCGAAACATTAGATCTATTTTTAGAAATTCGTATCATGGATTTATCTTCTTCCCTTTAGGAGAGCAATTTGTCATTCAATTTCTAGAGAATACTTGATATCGGCATAATATATTTTCGTATTTCTGGGTTGGGTCATTTTGTGCAATTTGTTGCGATTCCTTTTTATCTGACTTATTTTTTATGAATGTCTCTTTCTTGTGAAATTGAATTCAGTTCGTTTTCTGGTATGTAGATTTGATCGAATTAGTTTGATGGCAGGTAAGAATATGGAGAAAATTTCTATTGTGAAGCTGGAGTCAGATCTAAAGGCTGAACTGCAATAGCAAAACGAAGAAACTAATTGCAATGGGAAAAGCTATTTCTTGGGAAGACAAGAGCAAGGGAATATAGGGGTTTAAAGGACGCCTTTGTCCGGTCCTTCTGTTTCAAGGCAAGAAAATTTAAGTAAAGGTTTCTTTGCTTTTTCCTTAGGTATATGGATTTTTTTAATAATATGACTTTACAAGAAGCTGATCATAATTAGTATAAAATGGATCATTAGTACCTTCTTGCTTAAACTTTAAGGATATAACATTTATCTTCCTAGCTATGAGTGTTTAGCAGAGATATTGATTGAGAGAAGGTTAACAAAGAAATGGATACCTAGCTGTAAAATCAAAGTAGAAGGTAATTACCATGACTTAAAAGAATTGATCTGTGATCTTTAGCCGTGGGAAGTAGAATTACTCTCATTTCTAAGATCCCTCTCAAAGACGCAAGTTCTTTGTTTTTCTTATTGAGATTGTAATGTTCATATTGTTTGTAATTCTATTTGATCGTTTTTATTAGTTTCTTTGGCTTTTTTATTTGGTGGAAAATACTATATTTTGTTTATTATTTTTGAATAATTAATTATTCTATAGATTCAACAAAAGGTGTGTTGAGGTTGCTAGAATTAGCGAGAAATATCCCGATAGGATACTCGTTAGAAGAAAGATTCCTGCCCCTTAATGATTTTAATTGTATACATACGTTGATTAAACGTTTTGGATGACTTATTTATGTTTCATTTTTCCTGCATGGAAATGGATGCATCAATATTGGATGAATATGGAATTGAAACTTCGACAAATTACAAAACATCGATTTTGTGATTTGCTATTATTAGATTGCAATGAGGTGCGGCAACTACTTCTAATTCATGATATATACTTTTGGAAGATGTTTTCATGGATGAAGATGTGGCACTAATTAGCACCTCTAACCAAGAAAAAATTATGAGATCAGTTGGACAAAAGTTGGCAAAGGAGTATAATGTCTGTGCTTCTTTCTCTCTCTTAATTTCCTATTTTAGGATGTCATATATATATATATATATATGTATATGTATATGTCCTCAACTTACCATTTTATGCTCTCTGCAGTTCTTTAGTTTGCATTAAGCTTTCTACAATTTTAGCAGCCAAAATATGTGAAGTTGGTTTTAAGTTGAGCATTGAGGTGCATGATTTGGATGATGTCGAATGAGTAAGAAATATGTGGACTTGAGTTCAGTAAAAATGGTATTGCCCCTTTTATGTTCTTCTATCAATTCTTCATTTAATATGTAAATGGTTGTGTTTGGTTATATACGATGCAGAATTGTAATTCTTTTTTGCTTTTCTTTACATAAGTTCCTATGAAATCAGGATTTCTTTATGGCTTTTGGTTGAATGTATCGGCGGACCAAACATTGTTATTTTGTTGGATGCTTTTGTTGAGTTTTTTAGGCTATATTTTCATCTAAAGCATTAATAAATAATATCGAAATGATTCAAAGTCAGTGCTAATCGGCAATAAAGTAATTTGTTAGAGCATTGTGCTAATTATGAGCTTTTCCGGGTGGAAGTGAAATGTTGATTTAGGTAGAATCACTGTCCTAGAAGTGGATATATGAATAATTGCTAGCTCATTTGTATTTTGCATTAGGGGATTAACACATTCATAAATAAATTGGAGATTTAGAAATTATTAAGATCCATAAACCACTGATGTTTTGATTGTGCTTAAATTTGCCAAGGATAATGGCTTGCTTCCAAGTAGTGAAACAAATTGCCTTGGTTTGGCATGAAGGGAAATATAATATAGAAGTAGTGCTCGACACTGATCGACTTAAAATTGTTTGTTTTTCCAACAATTTCTTGGGTAGTTTTATTTAATTCCTAGTTTTTTATCTTCTAGAATTTGTGGATGTATCCTCTTTTTTTTTTTTTTTTTCATTTTGTGAAAAGATTGTGGATTTGTCTTTCTCATGTCTCAAAAAAAGATTGTGAAAATTTATTTGGTCATTGTGTGATTTAGGGTGATTCTCTTCTTTTTTGGGTTAAATTTGCAGGGTGAGTGAATACATGGTACCACTATTAAGGAAGAGCTAATGTTTAAGTTAGCCTTGAAAGAAGGATCTTCATATGCACTTAAAAATTGAAAAATTATATTAGTATTATCAGTGTCTATATTCATATGTCTTGAAAAATTATTCGTGTCTATATTCATATGCCTTGAAAAATTATTCAACATATTGCCCAAAGAATATATATATATATATGTATGTATCAGGCCAATATTTTATATATTAGTATTAAGATTCATTTTATTTTATAATCGTATTCTTCCCATTGATAAGAGTCTAGAAATACTAATAATGACCATCGACCTGTTCGATGGAAGAATGTTAAAAAAATGTGTATGACTTATGGGTACATTGCTATTATCACCTTTTTTATATAAGTTTATTAGTGATTTAGCTACTCAAATTTTTATATCATACTGTGTCTTTTCCATACAACGCATGTGTGAGAATTCTAGTAAAAATAATAATAATAATTAAATTTAATAAAGAATTGAAAATAATTAAAATTGACCGCGGTAATTTTCCAATTGAGTAGTGTAGTTTTGCAAATCATATAATATAATAATATATAATACAAGAGTTTTCAATTGGATTTGGATTCTCAATTGTAATTTTTCAACCCATAATGTTGCTGACATCGTCATAATGTTGCACAATTTTTTAAAATTCATTCTATAATTTCTCCCCTTCTAAAATCACAAAATTTTATCTTTATATAATTTTTAAATTTTCCTTTCTTAGAATCCTTGAATCTATGGAAATCAAAGTCCAAAAAATATCGCTTTTCTATTATTACTATATATATTATTATTTATTATTATTTAGCGTCATAAATTGCATAAAAATCATAAAATTGAATTAAATTTTCTTGAAATCGTGACAGTTTATGTAACACTTTTATTTATTGTACTAGCATAATGATTATATATATCTGTGTATTGTGACGCAAATGTTACAGGGCATGGGACATTACGTTTTAAGTATTATTATTTACTGTTGTTCCAATTGAATAAACTTTTTAAAATTATTCTCAGATCAAAAATTTTACATTGCTACTTGCCATGTATAAAACTCTAGATTTGTGAATAAAAAAATCTATTTTTCTATTAGAGAAATTATAACTCAGCGATTATTGATCTCCATGATCAGGTTTCTTAATGAAAGTCTTCCGAATATGGAATAATTTGGAGTTAGTGTAATTTTATCAATATACAAGTTTTGTCAACGCAAAACTAACTTACTAACCTCGATGATACAAAAAAAGAAACTCCTTCATTAAAATGAAATTTTAAAAAAAAATTGAAAAACTTATAAGGCTCATTTTCGAGTTTTAAAAATTAAACTTTTCTTATTTGGATATTCATCATGAGTTTTCAATAATTTATATTAGTTTATTAGTTTTTTATATTCCTTTTTTTTATTTTAGTTTGCTCATTTCTTTCTTGTTTTGTCAGCATTTATAAATAATTATGAGTTTTATTATTTTTTATTATTCGCTACCAATGTAAACTTAACGGTGAGTAACTATTTAATTTTTTATGGATTAGTATTTTTTTAAGAATTATTCTTTTTGCTACTGAAGTATTTGAAAATGAAGACATTATAAACTAATTGTCTGGTATTATCTCTATTTATTTATTTATTTATTATTTATCTTTGTTTGATTTTCAAAATTTTCTTTTTAGAGTTCTTGATAATATGGAAATCAAAATTTATTTCAAAATAGCTTATATTATAAATGGAAACTTAAATCATAATAACTTAGAGCAAATCAACTGATTTATTTTCTTTTTTTGTGCAATTAAAATAAATTTATCTGCATCACATCAACAGCTAAAGACTCACATAATATAATTATATCATAATAATATATGAATAAATTTTATTTTCTTGAAATCTATGATCCAACTTGAGAATCTTTGTGACTATTTTTTTAATCTTTATTTCTATATTATTATGTTGCAATGATTAAGTTGTAAAGGATAAAAAAATTATTTTCTTAGTATTTTTTCTATAGATGCGAAGCTCTCAAAATATCGATTGAATTCATGTTGTTATTTCATTTGATTTAACTATTATATTGTGACTATTTATTGTTTTTTGCAATTTATGTAATGGATTTTTTATATGAAATTGAGAATTTATTTTGAAGTGCAATGTACTGTTTGAATACTAATTTATCGATATTTTAATTTGACGAAGATAATAATGAAATTTAAAGAAAATTTTGTGAATAAAGAGATATGAAATCCACAAGAAGAACATGAGCTGCACAAAATAATTACTCCCTCCACTCTGATTATTTGATCTTATCAAAAAGAATTTTTTTAGGATGCCGCACATATATGATCTCCATTTATATTAAAAGTCTAATATCACTTACATATCTTTAAAAATATATCCCTATTTAATATTTTAATTATAACTATCAATTTTGAATTTTACTCATAAAAAGGGTACGTTGGGAGGGTACTTTCTCATGAGTATGAAAATTTTTATCGGAACTGGTATCCAGTGAATACAGGTATGTACATACTCGACACGTATTATTAGGCTGTTAACTAATAACATGAAATAACTTAAATAGTTTAAAAGTGAAATATAGTAAATCATTAATCGAGTATATAAGAAGGTAACTATTAATATAGTATCAAAATTATATATTTATTGTTTTTGTTATACAAATCTGATAACACGTCTTTGTTCAATATTTTATAGGATAGGTCAAGATAGGTCGGGTCATAGGGCAGGCTGGAACGCCACCATGACCCACAAGAGGACTCGTGAATTTTTCTCTCTTTCAATTAATGTTATGTGCAACGCATTTTTAATTGATAAACGTAAAATAAAATAAAACTTTTATTTAGAATTTTAAAGTTCTCAATATTAACTAATATAATAATATGATTCTTTCAATTCCATAGAAAAATCTTTTTTTTAAAATAATATAATAACAAATAAAAATAAATTGGCAGAATTTTATAGGTCGACCGGTCAAATTGCGTATCTAATCATTTCTACACATTTTTAGAATTAAATTTATTAAAAAAAAAAAGAAAATGCTTGCTGGGTCATAGGTCTATGAGGCGGGTCCAACCTGACCCGCACCCACCCTAGATCCACTGTGGGGTAGGCAATATTACCTCATACATGTCCTTTTACTCTAATTAAGCGTGGTGAGTCAATCATATTAGGGGCAGGTCCTCACAAGTTTATGAGTTGATGTTTCAAATTATCATCCTTAATTACTTAACAGCTAATTATTATAAATTTATATAACTTGGACATATGAATTTACACGGTGTATTTGGAGGAGACCAGAATTATAAACTCAAGTATTTTACCATAAATATCCCATAGTGAATTGTAATTTTTATACTAATTCGTAATTTTATACAATACAACTGATATATTACACTTTATTTATGACATGATGTTCATATTCATATGTTAATTTTGATATAAACGTACATTATAAGTCTGCTCGTGCAACGCGCGGGTGAAAAAATCTAGTAATTTCAAATGTGAGTGTATTTTTCAAACTCCCATTAAGAAATGGGGGTTTTTATCTAAACAATCGTATTTTGTAACCTAAGAAATGAATAGTTGTTTATTTGAATAGCATAGAATAAAAAACATTACACTTGTTTGTCAATTCAATTTTTAGCTCAATATTTAAGATAAGTCAGTCATTCCAGAGGCCCTTTTTTAAGTTCGCTTGGGCTCTGTCCAGAACATGTCCACCCCTATACGTGATGCTATAGATTATTCTATTGCTATACAATTTAAATTTAGTGGATATTTGATCCTCTTTCTGTAATTGACCTATAAAGAGGAAATTATAATGATGTGAAATAAGTTGCGTAGATTTAATGAAAATTTAAAATTTGTTGTTATAAATAAATAGTTGTCAAATCAATAGTTAAATAAGTGGTAGGTGAAATTATAAAGAGATATATTACAGAGGATCAAACAAAAGTCTGACTCTATTGATTTATATCTATTTCTAAATTGAGTTTGTTTCCAACTATTAACATCTACTAGGTGGAGGATTCGGTGGTTTTGCATGTGTATATATTAATTAAATGAATTAAGTCCCAGTACTTTTTATACTGCATTTTTTCTGCTTATTTTCTATTGTGAAAGTTGCGGTCAAACTCTTTTCTTTTCTTTTATTTTTATTTTTTTCTGAATGAATTTAGATTTAGATTGATTGTTCAATAATTATATAAAGTATTTCTTCTATGCAATCTTCTATTTTGGATGCTATAATTATAGTCAATAAATTACAAGATCTCCAATTTTCTCCAATCATTTCTCGTGAGTTGTCAGAATTAAAGACTTAGTTGAATTGAATTTTCAATTTTTTTTAGGTCTCTAAATTTATTAAATTTAGAAACCTGATTTTTTTCCTCTCTCGTCTATTTTTTGTAAAATAAAATTTAAAACTTTACTAATTTTTATGAAAATCACTATCAAATTTTTAAAAAGATGTTGTACATTACACGGGTATGATAACAACAATTCCATTATAAATGTAGTGTTCAATGAAATTTTTCAAAATTTGAATTAGTTTAATTTGTTTGATATCCTTTTCCGTTTTCTTTCTCTTATTACTTTTATTTTTTAGAGTTCTTCACGTGACAAGTTTTTATTTATGTTGTGTATTTGTTAGCAACTCATTTTTCAACTTATTATTAATTAGAGTATTTTATAAGTTGTTTCTCTTGTGTATAGCACGGGTGATAATCAATAGAAAGATATGATTTAGTATATTAAAAGTAAGCCTCACAAAGAAAGGTTAAAGAAAAGGGCGATTATATTGCCATTATATATTATTTTCCCCCACCACATTTTAAACCCACCCTTACTTAAGAATGAAAATTAATGGCTACATCACAATGAAACCATAATAATAGAGTAATGCTTCACTTCCCCGTTGGTTTATCAATTAGTTCACCGATTTACAATTTTAACCTTAAAATATCTAAAGCTCAAATTATTTAAATATTTTAATTGACAGTTCTATCATTCTTGTTAATAAACAATTGCTGAACGAATTGGTAAACTAATTTGGAAGTTTACCACTACTCATAATAATAATAATAATAATAATAATAATAATAATAATAATAAGAGCAATTCTAGGGATATGAAAAAAGAATATTATTAGGTGACATTTTTATGTGGCACACATTCGTTGGGTGATGATTACAAGGTTATTTTTTCATCATCCAATATAAGTGTACCACATAAGAATGTCACCTAATAATGTCGCATTTTCATATCCTCTATAATTTTTCTAATAATAATAATAATAATTATTATTATTATAAAACAATTATGTCATCAATAAAAAAATAAAATAACAAGAATGTGGTGCACAATTCCTCTCACATCTGATACTTCCTCACACAACACCTGAAGCACAACGGACATGTTCTCATAATCTTCCCGCTAAATTTATAACTCCAACCGCAGAAATGGAATCAGTCCAAAGCCTACAACATGAGATTACAATTAATTAATCAGTACTCGTGTATCCTCTGAAATCAAATGCAACAGCCAGGCAGCTTACGACTGGAGTAAGGCGCCAGTTTTGGCGCAGCGGGGCGGAAACCTCACTGTGGAATTTTCCGCCGTGGAATTTCAGGAAAGTGGGCATTCGACGGCGAAAATTCAGCCCCGGGTTATTGGCACAGGATGCGCCAGAAGATGCGTTAATTGAAGAAAAGATTACATAGTATAATTATAACATTTTTGTGAATTGCAAATGATGAAATGCGTACAAGTTGGGAGTGTTTCAGGCATTTCTTGGGGCGTTAATATTCTTGCCCATAAGTTTCAAAAACTTTGGAAGGCTCGATAACTTCCTTATATCGGATTTATTTCAACTATTGGTGTCTTTAATTTATCCAACGACAACTGGAATTGTCAACAAGTAGCCGCCGGTAATAGTTTCACGGAAAGAAAATAAGAAAAGGGATGGATAGTAACATGGTGTAGGGGGAAAAAGGAAATGATGTAGACTGTACTTGAATGAAGGTGAGTGGTGTCTTTTTAATTATGCGTATGTAAGTAAGTAAGAAAAAGTCTTTAATTTGTAGTGTGTCAAGAAAAACTTGTAGTGGCAATATTTGCCCTAAAGAAAAAAAAAAAGGCACTATCCACAAAAAAATTGCTAAATACACCTTGATATAGCTAAGACAACAAAGTATAAATATATTGCAGTATATTTTTGACTACTTTAAACGTTAGCTTTGTTCATGCAGCACACAAACCAAGGACACAAATATTTGAAAAGAAAACTCTCATAAAAATGTAATGTATTCAGGTTCATAGCAAGTGTTGCAAACTAGTTTTGAAGAAAATTATGTTCATGCCCTTAAACAATAATTTTTCTTTCTACTATCCTTAAATTATGAAACATGAAAGATAGATAATGGCCACAGGGTAAAAAATGTAAAAAGTATGGCATTCCATACATTTTATCTGTATAGAGTTATGTGCAGTGATTCTCAAAAGCAATAATTTGATTTAAAAAAATGCAAATATGGTATTCTATACAGTTTATCTGTATATCTTTACATTTAATAGTTATCAACTGCTCATCTTTGTGGAACCACTCTAACAATGCATATATAGTTGAATCATAGATCTCAACAGTTGCACGCGGTAAATGTAGATAGTTTCTTTGTTTTCTTTCTTTCTTACCCCCTTTCTTTTTGTATATTTGAAAAAGTGCAACCCGTTTTGGAATTTTTATTGCATATTTTTATCATAGATGTCAACAGTTAAGACTTAAGGTGCTAGTTCTTACTTTTAATTTAATATTTTGTAAAACCAACAGAGCCAGAGCGGTCTAATTATGACTAAAAACTGGTCAACACTTTTTTCGTTTTTTTACATTACAATTAAAATATACATTTTAGTAGTACAAATATAAATAAATAAAAGTCATACAAGAGCATGAGTTTTTTTTTTTAATTTTTTATTATTTTTTAATCTTTTGTTTTAAAATTTAAAAAGTTAACGATCATAAAGGTAATTTTACTAGAAAGTTAACGGCAGCATTGACGGAATCCGTCAAAAAAGACCTATCATGCGAATTTATGAAAAGTTAAGTCCCAAGAGGTCGGAAAAAAAGATTGAAATTCAGTCAATTATTAACTTAAAGATTAGAGACGATTTGTAAAATTAACTCTAAGTAGAAAGAAAGTAGATTTCGCAGGGCATTTGTGTAAAAGGATAAAAACAGTATTAAACTATTTCACACGGTCATTTATATCTTGAAAAAATAGACATTTACCATTTTTTGCACAATTTTATAAAGTAGTCTACTTTTACTCATGACAATTTAACAAGGTAATATCTTGCAATTTACTCTTCTTTTTCCCAACGTATTTGGAATTTTTTCAACACTTCTACATTCAACTATCATCTTTTCTTTTTTTCTTTTTTTTTTTTTTATATTTAAATTATACCTAGGGAGTGGAGGGAAGGGCGTTAGAGATTCCAACCCTAGTAGTCTAAGTAACGAGTTATGCCTTTATCTCTTAAGCAAATCTTTTATCTCTCCAACTTTAAAAAATACATAATGTGATATTCAAAGATATTCTCTCTCTTTTCTTTATTTTTTCATATAAGGGGAAGATAGCTGGAAGGAAGGGAAATAAGGGAGGGGTATGTGTGTACTTGAGACGTCTTAGTCTACCTATTTTTAGTATATATGAAGAAAATTCATTTTAGTATATGATGAGATGAAATATATAAATATAAAAACACTCAAAAATTGTGAGCCACTTATATCTCCCCCTACATAAAACGCCAAATGGAGAATTGGTGGTCAATAATTCAACTGTCTGAAAATATAACAGCACCCTACACGCCACTCTCCGGTACTCTCCCCTCCAGTCCACTGATTCCACCAACACGCTCCCTCCATGATCAGCAGCAACTCTACGAATTACTGTGCCTCCATCTGTCTCAAATCCCCTTTAAATACAGCCCATAAAGAATATCTAAGTTTTCACCGCTACAAGCCTCCTCGACGCCACACATGCATTGTCTTTTCTTCTTCTTCTTCTAATGCAGAATGGCAGAGATTGGAATCCAAGATTCAGGATTCTTACGGGAATCATGGTAAAAACAGAGCCCAGGAAAAGATTAAAGGAAAAGAAATAGAGGAAAAAGTGGGAGAAGAAGTGGTGATTCTGGGGGACAGAAAGGTGCAATGTGCAGTGGAAGTGATTTCATGGAGAGAGCGCAGAATAAATGGTGAAATAACTGTCAATGCAGATGTTGAGGCTGTCTGGAATGCTCTCACTGACTATGAAAGGCTTGCTGATTTCATTCCTAATCTTGTTAGCAGGTACTTTATCTTTCTGCAATTGCCCCCTTCATTCGCCCCCTTCCTTTGCGAACTTTAATTTTGCTACTCATCGGATTTCAGATGCTTTTATTCATTTTAATTTTGTTTCAATAAGTCTTCTATTCCCAGCTTCTCAAAAGAAGTGATGGATCACTGAACCTTTTTGTGCTACACTCCCTCATTAAACCTCCAATGTGCAAAATTTTGTTAATTTTATAAGGGAATCAGTGTTGTGAAGAATCCTCTGAGCTTCCATTTTATGAGGAAATTTTTATCAGTAACTCAAGAACACCCTGAACAGAATGGTATATATGGTGGGTGTTAGTAAAATATAGCAATTATGGTGTAATGATATAGGTTTATCAATTTTTGGTCCTGTCATTGATATTGCTGGTTGGCTGAGTGCCTTCTGTTTATTTGTATGTTAGTGAGAGAATTCCTTGCCCGTATCCTGGGCGGATATGGTTGGAGCAGAGAGGCTTACAGAGGGCTTTGTATTGGCACATTGAAGCTCGTGTTGTACTGGATCTTCAAGAATTTGCCAACTCTGTAAGGGTTTTTGATTCAATTTCTAAGTTATTCGAATTATAATCTGAAACTTGAATTTCTATTATTATACACTCTTACAACAAACTCGGTTATGGGAGGCATTATTGATATAAATGGTTTGTCTTTTATACAGGAAAATGATCGGGAACTCCGCTTTTCAATGGTAGATGGAGATTTCAAGAAGTTTGAGGGCAAGTGGTCTGTTAAATCTTGCAAAGGGTAGGTTAAGGGCTTTATCCCATTTTATTTTATTTTTTATTATTTTTATTATTATTATTATTTTTTGCTTAAGTTATTTTGTAATCACAATTTCTAGTTGAACATTTAATTTTTTTCAATATTATGATTGGCATATTTAAATTCATTTGTACTGCCAAGAGAAAATGAGGCCAAATTCACCTCGAGTAGAGATCTTGAGATGTAGGAGCTATCTTCTTGCAAGAGAGAGCCCATGTTTCTGTTGGCACATTTCTTGTGCAGTTAGTCCTTTGGAAAGTCGTCAGGAAAAATCTCATCATTTCACTCAGTCTGCGGCATATATGCTCTATATTCCTATGATCCTATCTAATTTATTGAGTGTGTTAACAATAATGTTCTTACTTTTATCCACCCTTTTCACTGCAGGAGTTCAACAACTACTTTAAGCTATGAAGTTAATGTAATACCGAGATTCAACTTCCCTGCTATATTTCTTGAAAGGATTATCAGATCAGATCTTCCTGTGAATCTTCAAGCATTAGCTTGTAGATCTGAAAGCGATTTTGAGGGAAACCAGAATGTGTTAATCTCTCAGAGCTCCTTAAGTAAATCATCTCTCAGTTCTCTTCCTCTTCAAAGTGTAGAAATTGATGGTGCTACGCCATTGAAAAAAAGTTCGGCAGGAGAAAAAGAAGAGAAGTTCGTAAAAGCTACTTTTGGTCCATTGTCCCCTTCAGGTGAATTAAACAGTAAATGGGGAATCTTTGGGAAATCTTGTCAACTAGACAAGCCATGCATGGTGGACGAAGTTCATCTCCGTAGATTTGACGGCTTGTTGGTAACTGATTGACCTGTTGCTCTATACCTTGATTTTTTCCTATAAACCATGAAATTTTAGCAGTCTTCTGATGAATTCAATTTGGGTGAAGGAAGATGGAGGTGTTCATCGCTGCGTTGTTGCTAGTATAACAGTAAAAGCTCCTGTTCGTGAGGTTTGGAATACTTTGACTGCTTATGAGAGTCTCCCCGAGTAAGTAATCTAATTTTTTCTTTGTGTACTTGTCCGAGATTCTATGTGGTTACCTTATATGCTTAATCTTTTGTATGCCTAAGTAAAGTTTTACATATTTCTATCTTAAACAATCATAGAAACTCATGAATTACAATGTTGTGGAGTGTTCTCGTTTTCTGACGATTTAAATCCATGTTTGAGTTAGAGGTCTCGTCATATGTGAATAGGAGGACTTGCACATGTGAAAACGTTTAACAAGTTTTGAGCTATTTTCTTTAGAAAATAAATTTGAAAATTCTTGTAACAACTTTTGCTAAAACTTCCGCAGGATAGTTCCCAATTTGGCTATCAGCAAGGTTTTATCTCGAGAAAATCACAAAGTTCGCATTCTTCAGGTACATGTCCCGATTCAGACATTCTTTTGCAAATACATTATAGGTATCTTTGCTGCTACAATTTGGTGCTTTCTGATAGAATATTCTATGAGATGACGTAATCATATTTTTCTGTCTTGAACTTGCATGATCAGAATTATTGCTTTATTTGTCAGAACGTTGTTGTTCTACAATTTGCAGCAAACTATATCTTGAGAAGTTGTGTCAACTTGGAGTAATTTGTATGGTTTTGATTGTTCAGGAAGGATGCAAGGGTTTATTATATATGGTTCTCCATGCTCGTGTTGTCCTAGATCTATGTGAATGTCTTGAAGAGGAGATTAGCTTTGAGCAGGTTGAGGGAGATTTCGATTCATTTCGTGGAAAATGGATCCTGGAGAAATTAGGGAGTCACCACACACTATTAAAGTACTCGGTCGAGTCAAAAATGCATAAGAACTCATTTCTTTCTGAAGTCATTATGGAAGAGGTTTGTGCTTGTTTCTATTCATTAGGAGTGATATTTCTCTCTTGATATGCAGACTCTTTTCATTTGTTAATGGTAATTGAACAACTTTATGGATGTTATAGGTCATATATGAAGATCTCCCTTCAAACTTGTGTGCTATTCGAGATCATGTCGAGAAAAGGAAGGTTGAAAATTATAGGGAGAATAACAATCACGATGCTTATGCAGAGGAAAAAATGGCTTCATTGAGCAATAGCAGCTTCAACAATTCTAGTAAGCTAACAGAGCATACTGATAGCGGAAGTTCGGATACATGTAGCCAAAGACCCAAGGTCCCAGGCTTGCAGAGGGATATTGAAGTTCTTAAATCTGAACTTCTGAACTTTATTTCCGAACATGGACAGGAAGGATTTATGCCAATGAGAAAGCAACTTCGTAAACTTGGGAGAGTGGACATTGAGAAGGCTATAACACGAATGGGAGGATTTAGGAGAATTGCAACATTGATGAATCTTTCCCTTGCTTACAAACATCGCAAACCAAAAGGTTATTGGGACAACCTTGAAAATTTGCAAGAAGAGGTCAGTTATTGCCTAAACTGTAAGCTAAATTATGGTCGAGGTTTCCTTCAAACGAAACATCTCATACTCCAAATATGGAAAAATGTGGTGCGCTCTCTCTTTGTTGCAGATAAGTCGGTTTCAAAGGAACTGGGGAATGGATCCATCATTCATGCCCAGCAGAAAATCTTTTGAGCGTGCCGGTATGAATCTCCTATCATGTATTTTAAATTGTAAAACTTCTGGAAAATCATCTATTTTTATATCTTTTCCCAATGCTGAAGTTCATGATAGAATGACATACCTGCTAAAGTATCAGCTGATGATGCTTACAATTAGAGTTATCACTGTGGGATAAGGGGTTAGCTCAACCCGACATTTTTAGCAAGCCGGTTCCACAGAAAGTGATCTCTTCGTGAACATATCGTCAGCAGAGGTGACACAGCTGCCATGTCTTGTCAGGCGTGTAAATAGATTTTCATTCTCCATGTAGACTTCTATAAATAGGTCTTTCATAAATTAAGTTAGGCAGAATCATCATATACACCGAAAAAAAGACGCTTCATAACTGCACACAGGAAAGCTATCTGAAATCTCAACCTTCTTGAATGGTTTTTTTGGCTACATGTTAGGGATAAGATCATCTCTGAGCACTGGTGATTTACGAAGAGCGGCTAGTGAACTGTCAAATCTCATAATGAGCCTAATAAGCTGCGGCAAAGAGTGTTCTCAGGCGCAGAAAAAAATCTGCATATTCAGAGAAAAAAAGAGAGACTTGATTTTTTATTTCATTTACTTCATGAAGCCTTGTTCATTGCAGGTCGGTATGACATTGCGCGTGCATTGGAGAAATGGGGAGGCCTGCACGAAGTATCGCGGCTTCTGTCACTTAAGGTGAGGCACCCCAACAGACAAGCTGCACTTGCTAAAGAGAAGAAGATGGATTATTTGGCATCTAGTGATGTAAATGGCCAGGAAAAGACACCATCTAAGAACTATGTTTCACAAGATGCGCACAAGTGGCTCAGGAAACTGAAAGAATTTGACATAAACTGGATCGAGTAAAAGATTATTATAAATATGTTGTTATTTGTTCATATAAGCTGTTCATCTATGTATATGCATTACTCATCCTGTAGATATGTGTTGCTTCGTCCCAATGATTGTGCTAACCTTTATACTAAATTTTAGACCACAAACCAGAAATATGAGAGAATGTGCATAGAATGGTAAACGCATGTTCTTTTTAAATGTAAAATTTAATGCAAATTATAAGTCCCATATCTGTTACTATATAAACAGTAGCATGAAATTACAAACTTGCAATGTAAGCAGTAGTGCCGATTTCTCGCTATGTCCACCAGACACGTTACAGGAGATCAGTGGACAATTTACATGTAGGTCTTCCATCACGTGTACATTTATGGTATTATCTCGTCAGATGTATAGTAAGACCATTTTTAATTTAAGAAGAGGCTTACCAACTATCAAATGACATGAAAACGTAACCAATTGCCGAGACCTTTGTAGTCTAGTGGCGTCTGTGTTGGTTATTTACATATTTGGCTAATGATTCGATTTCCCTCCCTTACCATCTCATTGTAATGTCAAAAAAAAAAAGGGAACACTCTTTGACCAATCACGTGATCCGCAATTGTAGACACCATTAATATATAATCATCAATAAACGTGTTCATCAATAAACGTGTTTAAGTTATTCGCCCTTCTATTTTGTACTTACACTTTTTTGTTAAGAGCAACTCCAGTGCATACAGTCACACATTTTTGTGAGACCCAGCTTGGTTAGGGTCAAATTGGAGAGTGAAAAAGAGAATAGGGAAAATGAGGGGAAACGGTGGGAACTAGTAGTATATTTTGACCAAATATTCATGGTCTCGGCACTTGTTGTGTACGAGAAATATTTAAATCGAACGCGTTCATAGTATATTTGGTCTCGTTGAACTATTTCCGAATGAATGAGAAATTATGGCTTAAAAGTGACACGTTGAAACTATATAATTCGGATAAGTAGAAATATTTTGTATCTTAGGTTGAGAAACAATAGGTTAAAAGGACCTATTTAATTAAGTTTGCACTTAGGATCTAAGTTTGAGTAATTAAGAAAGTTAGTTAGTTATTATCCTAAGTTAATTGATGAATTTTGGGATTATTTGATCAACTATCCGAATGGGTGCTTTGAGATTAATTAACTAACTTACTAATGTGTGCAAAAGATACCATTTGAAGGGAAATTTAGTGATCTCACAAAAATTTCCAATTGTTGGCACCGCTTGACATTTGTTGTGTCTATTTATTGGCACCTCTTGGCATATTATATATAACCCCCATGCTTGTGTATTTTTCATTCAATTTTTGCATTCAACTCTTCCTTTCCAAAAATTCATAAAGAGAATTTGTGACATTTTTTGGTTACCCGTGTCTTGTGGTTTGAAGTGCTTCTACCACAAGTCGTTCGCCATTGTATATCAACCATAAGCACCTAGGTGGGGCAAAAACGTCTTAAAGACATAGAGTCGAACTCTAACCTCGGCGTTTTTTGATTCTACTTTTTGCATTATTCTTCTACTCAGTTTCAGTAAATTTGCGATTTAGAATATAATTTGCTCCATTCTACCTTTCTAATTTTTCCAACAAGTTTAAGACGTTTATTCATCCATGCATGTTATATTCTATTGATTTCTCAGTGAAGTAAATTCTAACTAATTTCATTGCACTTGCTCAAGTAAATTTTCATAATTAATATGTCAGTGCATACATATCCATTTTAATTATTCTGCATGCATTCTAATTTCAAGGGATAGACGTGTGCTCTTCCGATCTCAATTGGAACCTCATTTCACATTTTGGAAATTTGTTTTAATCATTGTTGATAATAATTATTTGCATGCATTGTACCAGTAAAGTTTTGAATTAGTTTCTGCCATTCATTATTGATAAACACACACACACACACACTTATCAGTTAACTTGTGTATTTTAAGCTATTCACGTTTGCATCTCTCTTGCGTGCATCTCTATCTCATAGTCTAAAACTTAATTTTGCATGTAATCCTATTTGTTTTCACATATTGCAATATTTGGCATACATAAATAATAGTTTACTATAATTCTGCATTTAAACATTTGCTTTTAAGTCCTGTTGCATTCAACTTGTGTTACGATATTCTGAATTTATTTGTTTGGTTATTTATTACACATTATTATTTGATTATCGAACTTCTGTTTCTTCTAACTGAAATGGATTCAAACAAAAATAATGTCACTCCTCTTACTAATGTTCCACAAACTCATGTTTCCTATGGTGGGAAGCCCGAGAATTTACGGGAGTTGATATCAAACAGTGGCAGTAAAAGATGTATTTTTATTTGACAACCTCCGATCTGCAAAGTTCTTGAAGGAAGATCCTCCAGTTGCACAAGAGGGGCCAAACAATCATGACACATTGATTGTGTTAGATGCATGGAAACATTCCGACTAGCTATTCTAGAATTATCTTCTAAATGGTTTGGATTATACCTTGTACAATGTATATGGTAACATGAACTCTGCCAAGGAAGTTTGGGAATCATTGGAAAAGAAGTATAAAACTGAAGATGCTGGCATGAAGAAATTTTTTGTTGGCAAATTCTTAGACTTCAAAATGGTTGACTCCAAATCTGTGATTACTCAAGTTCAAGAGTTGAAAATTCTTCTCAATGACACCCATGCTGAAGGGATGAGTATAAGTGAGACATTTCAAGTGGTTGCAATTATTGAAAAACTTCCTCCTTCATGGAAAGACATCAAGAATTATCTCAAGCATAAGCACAAGGAGATGAATATAGAAGACTTGATTGTTCGGTTGAGGATTGAAAAAGAAAACCACAAGGCTTAAAAGAAAAATGGAGGACAAATTATGCAAGCAAAGGCCAATGTGGTGGAAACTAGTTCAAGAAACAATAAGACAAGAATGCTTTATGGAGACATGCTAAAGAAAGACAATAAGAAGAATGCTAAAAAGTTCAAAGGCAACTGCCACAATTGCGGAAAATATAGATATCGGGTTAGTGAGTGTCGCAAGCCGAAGAAGCAAAATGCTCAAGTAAATATAACTGAAGTTGATGCATTATCTGAAGGGTTAAAGAAATAAGTTTATCTGCTGTTTCTGAATGCAACAATGTTGGAAACCCAAGGGAATGGTGGATAGAAACCGGTGCTACTCGTTCCATTTATGCTGACAAAGCGCTGTTCGCTACTTACAATCCTGTTGAAGGAGAACAATTGTTCATGAGAAATTCCTCAAGTTCAAAGATTGAAGAACAAGCGAAAGTAACTTTGAAAATGACTTCTGACAAAGAACTTATTCTCAACAATGTACTACATGTGCCTGACATCCGGAAGAATCTTGTATTTGAGGCTCTATTTATTAAAAATGGCTTCAAGTTAGTATTTGTAGTTAATAAATTTGTATTTACTAAAAATGAGATGTACGTAGGAAAAGGATACCTTTCCGATAGGATGCTCAAAATGAATGTCCTTACTATTGTACCAAAATCAAGTAATAATAAGAGTACAAGTGGTTCTGCTTACTTTATCGAGTTTTCTTGTTTATGACATAATAGATTGGGACACACAAATTTTAAAGCAATTCATAAATTAATGAACTTGAATCTATTGCCTAGTCTCCAGTTTGATCCTAATCATAAGTGTGAAACTTGTGTTGAAGCTAAGTTAGCTAAATCATTATTTCACCCGCTTGAAAGAAATACAACACCTTTAGAATTAATTCACACAAATATTTGTGATTTGAAGTTTGTGCAAACTACAGATAGCAAAAAGTATTTTACTAGTTTTATTGATGATAGCACAAGATATTGTTATGCTTATTTGCTAAGAAGTAAAGATGAGGCGTTAGATATTTTTAAACATTATAAAAATGAAGTTGAAAATCATCTTAACAAGCAAATAGAGATTATTCGTAATGATAGATGAGGAGAATATGGAGCACTGTTTGAAGAATTTTGTTCAAGATTAGGCATTATTCATCAAACTACTGCACCTTACTCACCTCAGTCAAACGGTATTGTTGAACGTAAAAACCGAACTCTTAAAGAAATGATGAACGCTATGTTGATAAGTTCGGGATTACCTCAAAACTTGTAGGGGAAAGCTATCCTCTCGGGTAATGTTATTCTTAATAAGACACCCAAAAGAAAATGAATGAAACTCCATATGAATTATAGAAAGGACATAAGCCTACCTATAAATACTTGAAAGTGTGGGGGTGTTTGGCTAAGGTAGAAGTACCAAAGCCTAAACAAGTTAAAATAAGACCTAAAACCGTTGATGGCATATTTATTGGATATGCTTATAATTGTAGTGCATATCGGTTTTTGATACACAAGTCAGATATTCTTGAAATACATGAAGGCATTATCATCGAATAAAAAATGCTGTATTTTTTAAAAAAATCTTTCCTTGTAAAGACAAGAAAGAAATAAATTCTAATAAGAATTTATGATGCTGCCAGTGATATTGACAACCATCAAAATAATGAAAAACCTAGACACAGCAAAAGGGCTAGAAAGTCTGTCTTTTGGTCCATATTTTCTAACATATATGATAGAGAATGATCCGAAGACATTCAAGAGACAATGAGAAAGAAGCTATAATAGTGAGATAGAATCTGTCATGCAAAATCACACTTGGTAGTTAGTTGATCTTCCACCTTAAAATAAACCTCTAGGATGTAAGTGGATTTTTAAGAAAAAATAAAAGCTGATGGATCTATTGATATATTTAAGACCATGTTAGTAGCTAAAGGCTATAGACAAAAAGAGGGTCTTGATTTCTTCGATACTTACTCACCCGTTATTAGGATTACTTCAATAAGAGTCTTAATTGCAATTGCTGCATTGCATCATCTTGAGATCGATCAAATGGATGTTAAAACAACATTTTTAAATGGTGATTAGAAGAAGAAATATATATGGAACAACATGAAGGATTTGATGTACCAGGACAACAGAAAAAGGTGTGTAAACTCGTTAAATCCTTTTATGGATTAAAACATGCGCCAAAGCAATAGCACCAAAAATTCAACAAAACAATGTTGTCAAATGGTTTCAAAATTAATGAGTGCGATAAATGTGTTTATATTAAAAACACATCTAATGCATATGTAATTGTATGTCTATATGTCGATGACATGCTAATTATGGGTAGTAGTCACGATATCATCATGAATACTAAGAAAATATTGATAAAACATTTTGATATGAAAGATATGGGTGTTGCTGATGTCATATTAGGGATTAAAATATCCAAAACATCATATGGACTTGTTTTATCCTAGTCTCATTATGTTGAGACTATGCTTAAGAAATTTAATATGTTTAATGAAAGTCTTGTTAAAACACCAATTGACTTAAGTTTACATTTAGTCAAAAATAGAGGGGAACCTGGATCTTAGTTGAAGTATTCACAAGTTATAGGCAGTCTAATGTATATTACAAACTACACGCACCCAGATATTGCATGTGCTGTGAATAAACTAAGTAGGTTCACTAGTAATCCAAGTAATGACCATTGGAAGGCGTTAAAAAGAGTTCTTAGATATCTAAGATACACTATGAAATTTGGATTACGTTATATACGATATCCAGCAGTATTGGAATGGTACTCCGATACACCAGTGGTTATGTGTTTACAATTTGTGGTGCAGTTGTGTCTTGGAAGTCCTCAAAACAAACTTGCATAGCTGATCAATTATGTAAGCCGAATTTATAACATTAGATAAAGCTGGAGAAGAAGCAGAATGGCTTCGTAATTTTGTAAAGGATCTTCCATGTTGGCCTAAGCTGGTTCGTTCTCAGACCCATAAGGTGGGGTCCGCTAGGTGTCCTCTACCATTTTGAATAGCAGCTATATGTCTTTTCATAATTGAATATCGCCAACGAGTATGATATTAGGAACTACTAGTGTTTATTTTGCGTTATATGCCATTATTTAAAGTGCTTTAGATATTATTATGGGTTAATTTTACAAATAGTCCCCAACTTTCAAGTTAAGAATCAGTTTCGTCCCCAACCTTTATTTTCACACTCCACAACCCCAACCTTTAATAAATGAATGAAAATCGTCATTTTTTCCACTATTCCAAACAATTTTCAACGAAATGACGATTATACCTCTTAAAGTTTTTAAATTTTTTTAAAAATAAAAAAG